>QXTE01000322.1:555545-638998 GCA_003942145.1 Platysternon megacephalum
GCTCAGGCCCTCAGGCAGGGGCTGAGCAAACACACACAGTCTCGCAAGGCTCAGGCCCTCAGGCAGGGGCTGAGCAAACACACACAGTCTCGCAAGGCTCCGGCCCTCAGGCAGGGGCTGAGCAAACACACAGTCTCGCAAGGCTCAGGCCCTCAGGCAGGGGCTGAGCAAACACACACAGTCTTGCACTTTGGGGGAGGAGAGAGACTGCCACCCGAGCTAGGGGTGGCAGGGGGGACACAGGCCCACCCACTCCACTGTGTCCCGGCCCGGGGCCCTAACAGCAGCAGTCGGTCTGCTGCTGGGTCAGTGGGGATCCTGACCGCAACACACTGACATGGGCTCGGGGCCTGCTACTACCAGACCGGGGTCGGCAATCCCCGGGCCACTTCCAATCTCCCCCTCCTCCATGGGTACCTGTCCATCTCCCGCTTCCTCCACTGTGTCCCAGATCATGGGCTCCTCAGGGTAGTGGGCGCTGGGCAGGCTGGGCAGCTCCACAGGCTCCTCGGCGAGGGGATGCGCAAGCCGCTCCGCAGGGTCCCAGGCTCGGGGCAGGCTAGGCCAGTCCTCCTCAGGATACCGGGCTCGGGGCAGGCTCGGCCAGTCCTCCTCAGGATATCGGGCTCGGGGCAGGCTCGGCCAGTCCTCCTCGGGATACCGGGCTCGGGGCAGGCTTGGTCCCGCAGGAGCTCGGGCACCTGCGTCTGCCCTCTCCAGTGGCTGGCCGCCAACTGAGTGCTGGGGCCAGGCCTTTATACTTCCTGTCCCACCCCTTGACTTCCGGGGGCGGGGACAGGAGGCGGGGACTCCGCCCACTCCGGCGGCTGTTCTGGCTCTTCCCTCACGGGGGCGAGCGGGAGCCAGGCCACCTCACTACATCGTTAATGAAGATATTGAACAGAGCCGGTCTCAAAACAGACCCCTGCGGAACCCCACTTGTTATGCCTTTCCAGCAGGATTGGGAACCATTAATAACAACTCTCTGAGTACGGTTATCCAGCCAGTTATGCACCCACCTTATAGTAGCCCCATCTAAATTGTATTTGCCTAGTTTATCAATAAGAATATCATGCGAGACCGTATCAAATGCCTTACTAAAGTCTAGGTATACCACATCCACAGCTTCTCCCTTATCCACAAGACTCGTTATCCTATCAAAGAAAGCTATCAGATTGGTTTGACACGATTTGTTCTTTACAAATCCATGCTGGCTATTCCCTATCACCTTACCACCTTCCAAGTGTTTGCAGATGATTTCCTTAATTACTTGCTCCATTATCTTCCCTGGCACAGAAGTTAAACTAACTGGTCTGTAGTTTCCTGGGTTGTTTTTATTTCCCTTTTTATAGATGGGCACTATATTTGCCCTTTTCCAGTCTTCTGGAATCTCTCCCATCTCCCATGATTTTCCAAAGATAATAGCTAGAGGCTCAGATACCTCCTCTATTAGCTCCTTGAGTATTCTAGGATGCATTTCATCAGGCCCTGGTGACTTGCAGGCATCTAACTTTTCTAAGTGATTTTTAACTTGTTCTTTTTTTATTTTATCTGCTAAACCTACCCCCTTCCCATTAGCATTCACTATGTTAGGCATTCCTTCGGACTTCTCGGTGAAGACCGAAACAAAGAAGTCATTAAGCATCTCTGCCATTTCCAAGTTTCCTGTTACTGTTTCTCCCTCTTCACTGAGCAGTGGGCCTACCCTGTCTTTGGTCTTCCTCTTGCTTCTAATGTATTGATAAAAAGTCTTCTTGTTTCCCTTTATTCCTGCAGCTAGTTTGAGCTCATTTTGTGCCTTTGCCTTTCTAATCTTGCCCCTGCATTCCTGTGTTGTTTGCCTATATTCATCCTTTGTAATCTGTCCTAGTTTCCATTTTTTATATGACTCCTTTTTATTTTTTAGATCATGCAAGATCTCGTGGTTAAGCCAAGGTGGTCTTTTGCCACATTTTCTATCTTTCCTAACCAGCGGAATAGCTTGCTTTTGGGCCCTTAATAGTGTCCCTTTGAAAAACTGCCAACTCTCCTCAGTTGTTTTTCCCCTCAGTCTTGATTCCCATGGGACCTTACCTATCAGCTCTCTGAGCTTACCAAAATCCGCCTTCCTGAAATCCATTGTCTCTATTTTGCTGTACTCCCTTCTACCCTTCCTTAGAATTGCAAACTCTATGATTTCATGATCACTTTCACCCAAGCTGCCTTCTACTTTCAAATTCTCAATGAGTTCCTCCCTATTTGTTAAAATCAAGTCTAGAACAGCTTCCCCCCTAGTAGCTTTTTCAACCTTCTGAAATAAAAAGTTGTCTGCAATGCAGTCCAAGAATTTGTTGGATAGTCTGTGCCCCGCTGTGTTATTTTCCCAACATATATTTGGATAGTTGAAGTCCCCCATCACCACCAAATCTTGGGCTTTGGATGATTTTGTTAGTTGTTTAAAAAAAGCCTCATCCACCTCTTCCACCTGGTTAGGTGGCCTGTAGTAGACTCCTAGCATGACATCACCCTTGTTTTTTACCCCTTTTAGCCTAACCCAGAGACTCTCAACACTTCCGTCTCCTATGTCCATCTCCACCTCAGTCCAAGTGTGTACATTTTTAATATATAAGGCAACACCTCCTCCCTTTTTCCCCTGTCTATCCTTCCTGAGCAAGCTGTACCCATCCACACCAACATTCCAATCATGTGTATTATCCCACCAAGTTTCAGTGATGCCAACAATGTCATAGTTGTATTTATTTATTAGCACTTCCATTTCTTCCTGCTTATTACCCATACTTCTCGCATTTGTATATAGGCATCTAAGATACTGGTTCGATCTTGCCTCCCAGTTTTGCCCTGACCCTCCTTTCTCTCTGCCATTATAGCCCACACTCCCTCTTGTTTCCGACCCATCTCCCAGGTCTCCATGTTCCCCACTTACCTGTGGGCTTTGCTCACCTGTCCCCGTCGAACCTAGTTTAACGCCCTTCTCACTAGGTTAGCCAGTTTGTGTCCAAATAGGGTCTTTCCCCTCTTCGAAAGGTGAACGCCATCTCTGCCTAGCAGTCCTTCCTCGAATAGCATCCCGTGGTCGAGGAAGGATCTTGTTTTATATCTTCATACTATCCTTTCCATAACACTTCTCAATTTAATACATGTTGTTATACTATCACTACTAGGTGCTCCAGTAATACACATGATAATAATAATTATATTTGATGATAGTGCCTGTAAGTCTCAGTCAGGATTGGGTCCCATTGTGTTTAGTGTTGTACAAAAATGAATGATGAGACAATTGTTAATAAGTAAATACAAAACATATCCTATAATGACTTTGTCAGCAGCTTTGAAAACTACAAAAATAAAATAAATAAAAATTAAAAATCAAAGAGAAGCATAATCTAGAATGAAATGGTTTCTCTCCGATAATAATTGCTGAATGTCAGTTATTGTTGTAATATGCGTTTTTGTATGTTTGGCAAATCTAATAATTTTTGTTGGTGGGTTTGTTTATTTTACAGGTCGGATTGCAAAAAACTTGCTTAATTCTACCTTGGGCTTACCTTTCCCATCAAAAAATGGAGTACAGGACTCAGCTATCACATTCTGAGTGAGAGAATCCTTTAATCCAAAATGGAGAAAAAACGTAGAAAGAAATAAGCCTGTTTACTAGGCTTAACCTCAAAAAACCATGAAATCTAGATTTTTGCTTAACTTGGACAAAACTTTGAGACTATCCAGTTGAACAGCACAGCAAATGCAACATTTATTGATACAAAATTGAACTAATTTATAAAGAAAACGTGTCATTTGAATATATGGAATTTTTGGAATGAAACCATATTCTCTTATGACCATGAAGTTTGCAAACATCTGGTTGATCCTGACTGTAATTTTACTCTGTGGCAAAAAACACCTGGGTACAAGACTAGGAAATTCCTCTCATGAGGCCCACCTATGTCCTGGATGCTCTCGTCTTACTTTGAAAGTGGAATTCTCTTCGACAGTAGTAGAACATGGTAATAAAGAATCCAGTTTTTTAAATGTGTTTAAAGCTTAGATACATGCTGCTGATGATTTATGTATTATTTTATTTGTGTTAACATAGTGCTCAAAGACCCCAATCAGATATGGGGTCCTGTTGTGTGAAGACCCCATCCCCTTCCCCTTCAGTTACAGTCTAAGTGAAAACAAGATACATTAAGAAAGCATGACAAATAATAGGAGGGTGGGAGTAGAAGACAAGCTAATGGTAAAAATATCATGGGATTATGTAGGCTAACGATGTGCACAATTTGATGGTTCCAAATTGTTTAGAAAGTTTTTTTTTGAGGGAATGGGTTTGTCTCTGACATCATCATTAGTTGGCTTATTTTTAATACACATCAAAATGCAAATATAAAGTCAATTTAAATATTTTTTTCTGGATGTTTTACAAATTCCACAGCAAAAAAGCCATATAAAACAAAGTGTTCACTATTTTATTGTGACAGATTCTGAACTAACCTATGTATGAGGTTTTCCAAACAGTCTGGGCATAATTAGACAAATATCGTACCTTCTGTTAAAATTAATGTGTTTTAAAACCCCTAGACTGTTTTGAAAATCATAACCTATATAAATAGTAAATCCAAGTTACCATAATATTCTTAGTAATGGAATCATAATATTTTCATTTGGGAGGTGGAGACATTTGTTTTGATAGTAAGGAGGAAGATTCAGTTCTCGGTGGTGGTATAGATGTGCCTTTTGTAATGTATGGTTGAAATGTCATTTCTAATGTGTGGTATTCTGCTTGCAGAATATATTGTGGCTTTCAATGGATACTTTACAGCTAAAGCTAGAAGTAAATTTATTTCAAGTGCACTGAAGAACAGTGATATAGAGAACTGGAGGATTGTACCTCGCAACAACCCAGCCAGTGACTATCCTAGTGATTTTGAGGTGATCCAGATCAAAGAGAAACAGAAGGATGGAGTACTGACACTAGAAGACCACCCAAACATCAAACGAGTAACCCCCCAGCGGAAAGTATTTCGCTCTCTCAAGTATTCAGAGCGTAAGTATATTCATCCTTCAAAAGAGCTGTTCCTGATCTCTGATGGCACTAAGTTCATTTTTAAAAAATCAGTAGGCTTTATTCCAGTCCCACAAAATTAGTGTTATTACTCCTGGGGGAATTCTGCGTCACTGCGGAATGCAGAATTCCCTGGTTGCCCTGCAGAATTTCTGGCCACCACTAGGGGCTGCTGGACTCTGCAGAGCCCAGCTCTCAGTGAGCAGAGCGTTCAGCCTGGCAGGGCTGGAGGCCGCAGGCTCTTTGATCCTTATTCTCCTGGGGAGGAGGGGAAGCCTTGGGAGACCCAGCCAGCTCTGGCAGAGGGTGAGGAAGGGCAGGGCTGCACCACCCCATGTCCCCCACGGGACAGTAAAGAAGCTGGGTGAAGTAAAGGCTCTGGGGATGCTGGTGTCTGTGCCGGGGGCTGCCCCGCAGCTGGGCTCTGGAGGGATGGGAGTACAGGTGTCTGGGCTCTGGGGGCCCCACACAGCTCCTTCCAGCACCCCCCATCTAAAATGGGTTGTTGTAGGGGTTTCTTTAACTCTCTACTCCTGGGGGGAAATTTTTTGCTGTTGTCTGTATTGTTGACATACTTATTGACAGGTATTTTGAAATAAATTACCAAAATAATTGAAACTGAAGTGATTATATTGTGCTATTTTGACAAATAAAATATGCAGAATTTTGCAGAATTTCAAAATATTGTGCGCAGAACTTTTAATTTTTTAGTGCAGAAATCCCCCAGGAGTATGTTATACAAATGAGAATGCAGTGACTTCTGGACATTATGATTTATTTCTGATAAAGGCTCATCCTGTTAACTGGGAAACTATCACTATTTTAGAATACCTATTCTGAGGTGTGATCAAGGATTCAAGTTGGTTTAAAAGCTGTATTTTCTGAAGTGACATAACAGTATGTTATAGATTCAATCTACTAGGGATTTAATGGGCAAAATTCCCGCTGACTTCAGTGGGGTCAGGATTTCACCTATTGACTTCAGTTAATCTATTCACATGCTTAAGTTAAACGTGTGTAATATATTCAGTATAGGAGCCGTAGTAATTAGCTTTTAAAATGAAGCTTTTGTATATTAAGGATTTAAATAAAATTTGGGTCAGATGAATGTCTGAAAAGTGAAAATTTTTCTATCTAAAATTTTTGTTCACAGTAGACCTAAAGTGTACTAATAACATGTTTATATATTTCATAGTATAGAAAATAAAATGTTTTGCGTTTTTCTTTTCTCCATCCAAATCATATCTAGCTGATCCTACATTGCCATGCAATGAAACCAGATGGACTCAAAAATGGCAGTCATCTCGTCCTCTGAGAAGAGCAAGCCTATCATTAGGCTCTGGATTTTGGCATGCAACAGGGAGACATTCAAGCAGGCGTTTACTGAGAGCTATACCACGGCAAGTTGCTCAAACCCTGCAGGCAGATGTGCTCTGGCAAATGGGTTATACAGGTATGCTTTTGTCTGTTGGTTTGGGATAAATGCCTGGCTAGAAAACAAAAAAATTGAGAGTCTCTGAGACAAGTGAGAAGAAAATACTCATGTAGTAATAAGGATACACAACCAGTTCCCTTTTTGTATTTATTAATCCATTACAGATGTGTCTAAATTCTCTAGAGACTGAGGCCAGGTCTACATTAGGAATGCTTGCACTTTTGCTGGCATAGTTTATTTCAGCCCCCCTGAGCAAAATAAGCTATACTAGCAAAAGTACAGTTTTACTGGTATAACTGTCTATACTAGGGGCTTTGCCAGCAGAGCCACGATGGTCACTGTTCACACCTCTCCCCACCCTTAAACAGTATATGGTTGGTTATGCAATATACTAGCAAAATTTTGTAGTGCAGACCTGGGCTGAGAGGTACTTAGTTTTGTAATACATTTATTGAACATTGTTGACTTGATGGAAAGTGCTATATACCGTTTGTATTTATGCAGACCAGACTCGGTGCAGCTTTTCTTTAGCTGAAAAATGAAATCAGTTATTTTTAAATGGTTAATTTAGAAAGAGAACACACAGCCCAAATTTTTCCCACAGCTCCAAATTCTTCCTTCCACCCATGTCATCTCCTTTTTTCTGCCCCCCTACAGCCCCACTTCTCAACATGCTTTCTTCCCAGCTTCCCTGCTACGTTAAACTTTTAAATGTTGATATATATCAACTTTTAAAAACTTAATGTGGTAGGGGGAGATGGTGAGGAGCAAGTTGTTGCATGTAAGGTAGAGAGCATGTCTCTGTGTTAGGGGTAGTTGGGGCTGGGGGAAGTGGGAAGGAATTCAGCTGTAGAAGGTGTAGGGGACATTGAGTCTCTAGTGGGCTAAGGAGGATAACAAATATCAGTGTTGATAGCTAATCATGTCAGTAATTGTCAACACTGATATACCAATACAATCACTAAAAAAATCAAGGAAATCACAAGTTAAGGCATGCAAATGAAGGTTACCTTAAACACCCAAACTTCACACTACTCGAATGTTCTCACAGTACATCTGCACAACAGGCTGCCTTGCAGTTCCCGCAACTAGCCAGCTGTAATTCAAACACTAATTTTCTCCACATTGCACTCAAAACGCATAACCCTTATTCCAGTCTCACAGTTTTTCATGTGAAAATAACATTAGAGACTTTACTATATATGTATATGAATATATTATAATTTAGCTGTTGCTCTGGAGATCCATGGCTGGGCTTTGGATGTAATATAGAGCAGGGGTTCTCAACCTTTCTCTTTCTGAGGCCCCTCCCCAACATGCTATACAAACTCCACGGCCTACCAGTGTCACAAAAACTGTTTTTCTGCATATAAGAGCCAGGGCCAGCATTAGGGGTTAGCAAGCGGGGCAGTTGCCTGGGGCCCCACACTCCAGGGGTCCCTGGGAAGCTACATTGATCAGGCTTCGGTTTCAGCCCCAGGTGGTGGGGCTCTGGGCTTCGGCCCCATGCAATGGGGTTTTGGCTTTCTGCCCTGGGTCCCAGTGATTCTAATGCTGGCCCTGCTTTGCGGACCCCCTGAATCCTGCTCGTGGCCCCCCAGAGCACCCCAGACCCCTGGTTGAGAACCACTGATACAGAGGATTTTGTAGGTGCTCTGGATGTAATGTAGAGGTATTTTGTGTGCGCATTGTGGTTTGTTCTATGTTGGAAGTTTAAGGAAGTTTTTTGTGGAGGTACTTTCTCATAATACAGTAAAAGCTTTTTTAACTGGCATGCTGGGGAAACGGGGGGTGCCGATAAATTTAAAATGCCAGTTAACTCAGAGGGAGGGGTTTGGAGTGCGGGGGTGCAGGGCAGGGACGTGGGAGGGGCTGCGGGGCACAGGCTCTGGGAGGGAGTTTGGGTCCGGGAGGGGGCTCAGGGTGCCGAATTGTGGGGAGGGAGGAATGCTCACCTCTGGTAGCTCCCTGCAAGCAGCTCCCTGTCCCTGTTGCTCCTGGCAGAGGTGCGGCCGGGTGGCTGTGCAAGCAGGCACGCTACCTCTGTCTGCAGGCGCCGTCCCCTGCAGCTCTCATTGGCTGCGGTTCCCGGCCAGTGGGCTGGGAGCCGCAGAGTCAGTGCTCAGGGAGGGGGAACGGAGGCCGTGCCTGCAGAGCCGCCTGGCCATGCCTCCGCCAGCAACAGCAGGGATGGGGAGCTGCTTGCAGGGAGCTGCTGGAGGTGAGCGCCCCCTCCCCCCCCCCAATCTGGCACCACAATCCTCTCCTGCGCCCCAAGCCCCCTGACCCAAACCCCCTCCCAGACCCAAACTCCTTCCCAGAGCGCACCCCGCAGCTCCTCCCATGTCCCAGCCCCCTGCTGGCCCCACACCAATTGCACTATAAACCAGACTTTTAATGCAGATCAGAAATGCTGGTTTATAGAGCTTGCTGGTTGGTGAAGTGTTGGATGAAAGAGCTTTTACTGTACATACATGCATGTGGGAAAAGTTAAGGTTGCACAGGCAACTATATTTTATATTTCCTGACCTTTCACGTGTTTCACTTTGTAAACTTAATATTCTTTTAAAATAGTTCTTTAGAAAAATATACTAAATCATTTTTGTTGAAAAACCAAGATACACGTGTAATTTTAAATTATACTTGTATGCAGGTAAAAGTAAAAAGGAGATCAATTTGTTGATCTCCTTACCTTGATCTAAATCCCTCATTGGGTCAAAATAGCTTTACTTTTTTTTTTCCAGACTCTCTGAAATTAGTCTTTGCCTTTATGAAACTGAATGGAACTAATGCTCTTTAGGTGAATTTCTAGAGTGAACCAGGACTTTTGGTTTTGGAAAACATGAAATGCTTTGTGTAGACCATGCAGTGCATTAAGCACACAGGAGACTCCATTTATATATCAGAATAAACGGATACAAATGCTAAATCAAGGAAATATGTTTGCATACCAATCCTCTTTTACGGAAATAGGTGCTGGTGTAAGAGTTGCTGTCTTTGATACTGGACTGAGTGAGAAACATCCACATTTCAAAAATGTAAAAGAGAGAACAAACTGGACTAATGAGAGAACCTTGGATGATGGTGGGTTTAATATATAGCATTGCTGAAACTATAGATTATGTATTTTACATCATGTGTTTCATCCTGGATTATGAAGTAAAATTGTTTATTTGAGATTAGAATTACATGTCTTCCCAGATAATGGACCAAATTCTGCAATGTGTTGAGTGCTTTGAATTCTCACTAAATTCGCTGATGGCTCAATACCTTCCAGGATTTTGTGTTGTCTCCGCTGAGTCATATGCCATATTTCTTCAAGGATTTTAAGAAAGGGCTAGGGGACAAAATGTTATCCAAGCAGAAATGCAATGTAGAAATACCTGGGGTGAGGCAACTCCTAGGCATTTTTTTCCTTGCCCCTATTATTTTTTAATATTAGTGCGTTAATTTTTTCCATTTATCAGAGATAATATTTTGATTCATTTTCAGGTAATCTAGTGAGTTATTACAGTTTTGGCAGCTCTCCTTTAAACATTAGTAATCCACATAATTTTTCAGTGGAAAGTAAAATTGTGGCACCAACATAAATTCTGCAAATCCGTGCCAATATTCCGCATTTCTTTTTATCTGCCTTTGTATGATTGTGTCTCGTCTTCTTGTATTTGCCCCATCTTATACACCTGTGCTTCAAATATGCAAATACTTAACTTTATGCACTATTTTTTATTCAAAATGGTATTTTGATTTCAAATTTGGACAATTAAAAAAACAAAAGCAAAACCACACACACACACAAAGGTTGAAACACACCCGAAACAGCCAAATCCAAACAGTTCTAGAAAAAAAGTTGTTTAGAGTTGACCAAAACATTTAATAAGTAACCTTGAGGGATAGAAAATATTTCCTGTCTCTAAAATATCCTTTTTCCTCTGTTTCTGCACATTATATATTTAATGGATGAGATTCTTTCCCCACTGAAATCAGGAGGAAAACTTGGCTTCAATGAGGCCAGGATTTCACCCCATATATATACAGTTTCAATTGTAGAAATTCTTGTGGGTCGGAATCGCTTAGCATCTATTGCAAAGCATTTTAGATCAAAGTGAAACAAGATCTCAACTTGGACCAACATTTCTGTTGCTTTTTAAAATAAACTTAAATGTTCCTAAGGATGAAAGAGATAAGCAATTGGATATGCATACAAAATGTCTGGATTTTTTTTTTAATTTTACAGTGAAATGGTTTGGCCTCTAACATTTTATTTTATTAACTTTATACTACTACTAATTTGCAACAGGTCTGGGCCATGGGACGTTTGTGGCAGGAGTTATAGCCAGCATGCGGGAATGCCAGGGATTTGCTCCAAATGCAGAGCTGCACATTTTTAGGGTCTTCACAAATAATCAGGTAGATATTGTAAATGTTTTATTTTAATTCAAACCTTTCTGGAATAACACACAATTAACCCTTAAATTACAAATACTGTTAATTCCCATGAACTTTAAAGTATTTCCTTTTGTAAAGAGAGAGTTTGTTTTTTTAACAGAATTATGTACATTTACACAGTTTTTAGAATTGCCTCCTGGAGTTTATTTTCAAATAAGAATTTGGTATTAAAATCAACTTCATCCAGGGCCACCACCTCTTACTTTTAGTGTTATTTTAATGAAAGATTTAAAAAAAAAATCAAATGAACTTTTCATTTTAAATACCAAAGAAAAAACAAAATAGGATTTTTTTTGTTTCAGCTCTCTACTTTTGTCTGTTTCCTACCCTTAAATTTCTATTTCTTTTAATACCTAACTTTATTTTGTTACATTCTCATTTGATTTCTAAATGGTTGCTTTTGTTGTGCTTTAATAAACAGGTCTCCTATACATCTTGGTTTCTGGATGCCTTTAACTATGCCATCTTAAAGAAGATAGATGTATTAAACCTTAGTATTGGTGGTCCAGACTTTATGGACCATCCTTTTGTTGACAAGGTAAGTGCAAAAACTATGAACATATATATTTAGCATGGTCGCCTCATTGGTCTCAATTCTGAAATCTGTTCTGTGTGGGCAGACCCTTATGACTGTGCAGAATTCCATTGGCATCAGTGAAGGTCTGCACTGATTCAGGCGTCTGTCCTTGCAGAGCAGCTTACAAGATCAGCGCTTTACTGGCCACTATTTTTATTGGAATGGTTTCTATTAAAAAGCCCATGTATACAGACTGAGGGGTAAAGTTTTCACAGTACTAGGTGAAGTTTTAGTAGTGTGACTCTCACCAACTTAAATGGAAAGTTGTTGGCTAAAATCCATTGCTGCTTTTGAAAAATTTACTCCTGAATGTTTGGTTAATTTTGTAATCAGAAACCCATTTATCAGAAGTTCAATTGCAAATTTTATATGAGGAAACTTGATTTAATTAGAACTAGAGTTAATAGGCTGGAATATGTGACTACAAGTCTTTTTCAAAGTAAGTCAGCATTGAAAAATAACTTCTTAAAATTAGCAATTACATTTTATCTTTAAAAATGTTTAAGCCCACATTCATCTGTAGTAAAAACTGCAGAACTGTACCTGAATTATGAAGAAATATGACTTAGACTGACAGCTGTAGGAACCAATTTTTCAAAAGCACTAAATTAATTAAAATGTTTAAAAAGAACCAGAAACTAAAAACCTGCTTTGGAAAAGGCTATGTAGGTAGCTTGGCACATGAAAATAATTTGTACTGTTCCAAATGCTCTCTAAATTATCTTAATTCGGTTTAATTTGACAATCAAACGTTTACTGCTGTCCTTGGAAAATTTGGGTGGAAAGGGATCCACAGTATTTGATTTAGGTGTCTAGTATGTACATGTTGTTATGCAAGGGTGCAATTACTGGTGGATTATTGAGCATATAACTTAATATTAAAAATTACATGTCTGAGCTGAAGGCATGCAAATCATTTGTCTCTTTTGAAAATCTTGGTCTGCACTAACAGTTGTGTTTATTCTTACTCTTCGAGACTGAGAATTATATTAGTGAAAGTGTCAATGGTATGTGTGATGCAAGTACCATTAAAATAAAAAGTGTGGATTTAAGGAAATTTTTGTAGTCAGACCAGTGCAGTACGTGTGTAAATAATTTATTTCTTTATTTAACTGGCTTCAGTACGTTGCTTTAAATAATGTGTCTATATTTGTTGGCTTTGCAGGTATGGGAACTGACAGCTAACAATGTGATCATGGTTTCTGCTATTGGCAATGATGGCCCTTTATATGGGTAAGTTTCTTTAAAAGTATTTGATTAAAAATTTCCTGAAGTATCTGAGGTATAATCCCCTACCTCCTCTTGGAAATAAAATCACAGATTATTCTGTCTTTTGAGAATGAGTCAGGCTGTTTTTTCCACTGTAGATTTTTCTTTTACCTGAGGAGCACATTCTTGAATTAGATTAGCTGCAGCTATTTAATTCAACAGTTTTGTTAGTATGTAAACCCATAAAAGAAGTCAGTGAGTCCTTAAAACTGACATTTGCCTGTCAATACTAACAAACGTTCGTGCAGGCAAATCTCAAACTTTAGGGAATGCAAAAATCTAAGAAATGTATTGATTGCTTTTTGGCCCCTCATGTAATAATACTAAAATAAATATCACTCCTTTTTTTGGTATATGTTGTGATATTTTAAGGGATTGCTTGAATACACCTCTACCCCGATATAACGCGACCTGATATAACACGAATTCGGATATAACGTGGTAAAGCAGCGCTCGGGGGGGGGCTGCGTGCTCCGGCGGATCAAAGCAAGTTCAATATAACGTGGTTTCACCTATAACGCGGTAAGATTTTTTGGCTCCCGAGGAAAGCGTTCTATCGGGGTAGAGGTGTAGTTGCTGTAAATGAAGTTGTCAGAAATAATTCACCCAACTATCCAAGGTTGTTAGTTGTCAAAGCTGCAGAACCTACACAGACAAAGAGAACCTGGTGGTGATGTGCCCATTATTTTTATTGTCTCCCTCCCACCCCTCTTCCTTCTGCCCTCCCTCTGCTCACTCGTTTTAGCACTCTCAATAACCCTGCTGACCAGATGGATGTGATTGGAGTAGGAGGAATTGACTTTGAAGATAATATAGCTCGTTTCTCATCGAGGGGAATGACCACTTGGGTAAGCTCAAATATAAAATATGCGTGGCTTCAAAACATTTAACGTGAACTTTCTCATTCTAACAAAGATGCCCTCTCTGCCATGTTAGCTTTTTTAAATCTCAGTAGGTCCAGTCATCTGGGATTAAATTAGTTAATGTGGTTGAAAAGGTAAAATGTGCAAAGTATTGAACTGCAATAGGTACATGAGAATTGACTGAATGCAGTCTCTAATCACAACCTGACTACAATTAAATGAAGTTCCTTTTTAGGTGCTAAAAGTAAATCCTTAAAATAGCCATTTCATCTTCAGAACAGAACTTTATTTTAATGGGCTTTTAGGTTTTCAGTGCGACATGGAAGTGAGCCAGAGGGACCCTTTTATGCCTTTTGATGGGGTGCATCATGTCTTTGCCCTCAAATCACCCAGATTTGTTAGCCACTGTGCAGGATGCTGTGGTTACTGCTTCATTCCACCTCATTCCCTTTGTGGGATCCTAGCTCCACTGTCGGCACTATCCTTAGGCAGTCTGTTAACTTGAGGAGCACATATGGGCTTAGTGCTTGTCTCTAGAAGCTGTGCAAACCCTTTGCTACCCGTATAATTAGATATTAGAAAAACTTTTTTAACCTAAATCTCCCTTGCTGCAGATTAAGCCCATTACTTCCTGTTTTACCTTCAGTGGATATGGAGAATAATTGATCACGATTGTTCTTTATAACAGCCCTTAACATATTTGAAGATTGTTATCAGGTCCCCCCTTACTCTTTTCTCATTACTAAACATGTCCAGGTTTTTTAACCTTTCCTCATAGGTCAGGTTTTCTAAACCTTTTATCATTTTTGTTGCTTTCCTCTGGAGTCTCTCCAATTTGTCCACCTCTTTCCTAAAGAGCGGCACCCAGAGTCCAGGCCAATACTAGCTGAGGCCTCACCATTACCTGGCAGCTAAGTTCCCTGTAAGCTGTGCAGCCACACAGCAGCCTTCTTAGCACCACACAGGCGGTCAGGGAACCCGCCCGGGGACCTGTAGCACCCAAGGGAGGGGTGCCCCGGCCCTAGCCTAGCCTGGCCCCAAACTGCTGGGGCAGCCCAGCCAGGCACGGACCCGGCCGGGGCGGCCCTCCCCAGGCCTGAGCCTGCTGCGGGAGGGGTGCCTATCCTGCCCTACCCCTGGAGCTGCCACGGCGGGGAGAGGCGCCTTCCCCCCCCCACCCCCCACCCCCCACCCCCCCCAGCACAGGTGCTGCTGCGAGAAGAGAGAGCTGGGGGGAGTCCTCTCTCCCTGCCGTAGCCCCGGAGCACCCTCCTGCACCCCAAGCCCTCATCCCTGGCCCCACCCCAGAGCCCGCACCCCCAGCCGGAGCCCTCACACCCCTGCACCCCAACCCTCTGTCCCAGCCCTGAGCCCCTTCCCACACTCCGAACCCTTCGGCCCTACCCCCACCACATGAATTTTGTTATGTGCACCAATATGAAGGTGATGTGTCGCACGTCACCTCCATATTGGTGCACATAACAAAATTCATTCCGTACATGGGTGGGAAAAATTAGAAGGAACACTGTCTGGTAGAGTGGAATAATTACCTCCTTTGTCTTACATGTGACTGATTAAGACTTATGATTTTAAGCTGCCTGAAGAAGTCTAAAATTTTCTGAATTTAAATTTTTTCTACTTTAAAAAAAAAAGTGAAAAATGTATATGAACTGTTAATCTAAAACATATACAAAATAGTTTTAATTACATAGGAATTTCCCAGGTTGAATCAGACCTGGGGTCTGTCTTGTCCAGTATCCTGTCTCTGACATAGGCCAGCACCAGTAAATGATATGTTGATATAAACATAAACTGTTTTTTTAATTAATTCATAGGAACTGCCAGGAGGTTATGGTAGAGTGAAGCCTGACATTGTTACTTATGGCTCTGGAGTGAGAGGTTCTGGTATGAAGGGTGGATGCCGCTCCCTCTCTGGGACAAGTGTTGCCTCTCCTGTAGTGGCAGGTGCTGTCACTTTGCTAGTAAGGTAATAATTAAATGAAGAACACATATCTCAAATGCATTTGATTAACAAGATCTGTAAATTGACTTTTAAAAAGCCCATCAATTAAAAATATTTGTTTCTGCACTTATGAAAACTAACTCTCTGAAGAACAACAAACACCGTTTTTCCGTTTGAGCCATTAAGTAGTCTCTAATAGTCTATATCTATGGGGTGAAAGCTTGAAAACTATTGGGCCTAATATTTAGATTTTAGGGCTGTCGATTAATCGCAGTTAACTCACGCGATTAACTAAAAAAAATTAACCACGATTAATCGCAGCTTTAATCACACTGTTAAACAATAGAATATCAATTGAAATTTATTAAATATTTTTGGATTTTTTTCTACATTTTCAAATATATTGATTTCAATTACAACACAGAATACAAAGTGTATATTGCTCACTTTATATTAATTTTTTTGCTCTGTTTTTTTGGCAATGTTTGCACTATAAAAAATGATAAAAGAAATAGTATTTCTGAAGTCACCTCATACAAGTACTGTAGTGCATTCTCTTTATCATGAAAGTGCAGCTTACAAATGTAGATTTTTTTTTTCTTACATAACTGCACTCAAAAACAAAACAATGTCCACTCAGTCCTACCTCTTGTTCAGCCAATTGCTAAGACAAACAAGTTTGTTTACATTTATGGGAGATAATGCTGCCCACTTCTTATTTACAATGTCAGCTGAAAGTGAGAACAGGCATTCGCATGGCACTCTTGTAGCCAGCATTGCAAGGTATTTATGTGCCAGATATGCTAAACATTCATATGCCCCTTCATGCTTTGGCCACCATTCCATAGGACATACTTCCATTCTGATGATGCTTGTTAAAAAAATAATGCATTAACTGAATTGGTGACTGAATTCCTTGGGGAAGAATTGTATGTCTCCTGCTCTGTTTTACCTGCAGTCTGCCATATATTTCATGTTATAGCAGTCTTGGATGATGACCCAGCACATGTTGTTCATTTTAAGAACACTTTCACTACAGATTTGACAAAACTCAAAGAAGTTACAATGTAAAATTTCTAAAGATACAGCACTTGACCCAAGGTTTAAGAATCTGAAGTGCCTTCCAAAATCTGAGAAGGACGAGGTGTGGAGCATGCTTTCAGAAACCTTAAAAGAGCAATACTCCGATGCAGAAGCTACGGAACCCGAACCACCAAAAAAGAAAACCAACCTTCTGCTGGTGGCATCTGACTCAGATGATGAAAATGAACATACGTTGGTCTGTATTGCTTTGGATCATTATCGAACAGAACCCGTCATCAGGATGGACACGTCCTCTGGAATGGTGGTTGAAGCATGAAGAGACATATGAATCTTTAGTACATCTGGCACATAAATATCTTGCAACGCCAGCTACAACAGTGCCATGTGAACACATGTTCTGACTTTCAGGTGACATTGTAAACAAGAAGTGGGCAACATTATCTCCTGCAAATGTGAACACACTTGTTTGTCTGAGCTATTGCCTGAACAAGAAGTAGGACTGAGTGGACTTGTAGGCGCTAAAGTTTTACATTGTTTTATTTTTGAATGCAGTTATTTTTTGCACATAATTCTACATTTGTAAGTTCAACTTTCATGATAGAGATTGCACTATAGTACTTGAATTAGTTGAATTGAAAAATTATTTTTCTTTTGTTTTTTTAGTGCAAATATTTGTAATAAAAATAAATATAAAATGAGCGCTGTACACTTTATATTCTGTGTTGTAATTGAAATCAGTATATTTGAAAATTCAGAAAACATCCAAAAATATTTAAGTAAATGGTATTCTATTATTGTTTAACAGTGCAATTAATCACGATTAATTTTTTTAATTGCTTGACAGCCCTATTAAATATACAAGATTTAAATAAATATTTTATAATATTGATCCATTTTTGCCATACTTTTTAATAGCTTGTTTCAGTCACTGAACTTTACTTGTCCATTTGTTCTGGTAAAAAAAGGGAGATGTTTGCATTTTGCTCTTACACCAGGTGCCTAAATACTATACATTTTATGTATGCGGGGGTGGTGGGCGCATTGGTTGTTTATATCATTATACGGCTTCTTAAGTCTTTCTGCTAAGCGCTAAATAGCTGTATGAAAAAGAGGATTTTTCATTTTCTACATTGAACTTGCAATAATATTACAATAGTTCAAGAATATCTTGCAGTAGTTTAAGAATGGTCCACATACAATACTTAGAAAACTTCATCCCCCAAATTTAACTATTCACTAACTATTCACGTGTATTAGCAGCCCGTATATTTCTTGAATATAATTGCAATTGTTTTCTTCAAACATAATAGTCAAGTACGTTTTTTCTGTTTTCCTTAAAAAGAAGTGGATATTTGTTAAGGAGAAAGATATATAAAGATTTAGATTTCCAGAGAACAGGGCTAGATGTTTTCAGCTTCATGTATACTTCTGACATGGAACAAAATATCTCTTGGGCTGAAAATATTGTTGACAGTTGAGCATATTGGGTTGTAGAGATGAAAAATTAATACATGTTTTCAGGAGCAATATGTGGCGAAATTGCCATTTCCATTTTCATCTTAAGCATTTCCATTGAAAAGTCACTTAAGTGATATTCTCCAGTTTTAACCATAGGTTATGCATATAACAGATTAAAGTCAGTTACATTTTGCTTAAATTGAATGGGTTAGAATAAGTTTGTGACAGGAGGGGTTCTCCTGTTGTCATAGTAAATCCGCTTCCTGAGAAGTGGGTGCTAGTTTGACAGAAGAATTCTTCTGTCGACCTAGTGCTGTCTATGCTGGGAGTTAGGTTGGCTGAACTACTTTGCTCAGCGGTGTGAATTTTTCACATGCCTGAGCGATGTAGCTGCGTTGACTTAACTTTTGAGTGTAGACCTGGCCTTAGTCTCATTTCTCCTTCTATGAGAGCAGAACAGTGCCTATTAAATGTAATCTAATAAACATTTGTCATTTTTAGCACAGTTCAGAAGCGTGAAATGGTGAATCCAGCTAGTATGAAGCAGGCCCTGATTGCATCTGCACGTAGGCTTCCTGGCGTTAACATGTTTGAGCAAGGGCATGGCAAACTGGATCTTCTTAGAGCCTACCAGATCCTTAATAGCTATAAGCCACAGGCCAGGTGAGTGTTAATTCTTAGTTAATTAATAATCTATGCATGTTCATTGTATTCTGAATATTTCTTTTAAAAGAAAGTCACACATCTTGCTCAGCTGAGCAGTCTGCATGCTCACATGGCGAAGAGAACTCGCATATAGATTACATAATTCAAATGGAAGAGTTTAATGAAAAGCCTCTTGTCAGAAGCCATCATGTTGCTTAAAATTAGAGAAGAATAGGGGCATGAATCTGTCACCTCTTTATTATGAAGATTTCTACGTTTTCTTCCCTTCCTTAGTTTAATCCCCTGGGTATGTAGTGGAAAATTTAGCACTACGTTAACAAGTATTGTGAATACAGCAATTAAATAGATTAGTCCAATTTCAGTTATCCAACATCAGATTATTTTTATTGTGCTAAATTGTGTCCTGTTACTTTCTTTTTTTTTCATTCTAAAAATAAAAAGAATAACTTTATTTCACATGGAAACGTAAAGCTGGAAGGGACCTCAAAGATCATCAAGTGCATTCCCCCATGCTGTGGCAGGCTTAAGTATCACCAGACCATCCCTGACATAAAACTTTCTCATGTTATATTTTAATTTAATCATGGTTTTTAAGTCTCAGACTTACTGGGAAGAAAGATCAGAACTGTGAGAGTGACTATAGCTTGCTAATTTTACCTCTGACTTTTAAACATGATTGTGTTGTACGTACTTTTTTAAATTTACTGTATGTATTTTTTTTTTCAGTTTGAGTCCAAGCTACATTGACTTGACAGAATGCCCCTACATGTGGCCCTATTGCTCCCAACCTATTTATTATGGAGGAATGCCAACTATTGTTAATATTACCATCCTTAATGGTATGGGTGTCACTGGGAGAATTGTAGACAAGGTAAGACATAAATAGCCATGACTTGGAACAATAGTGTTTCCCATTGAAGTAGTGCTGCTAATCCTTTCCCAAGTCAAGGCTATTTCAGCAATACACCTCTACCCCGATACAACGCGACCCGATATAACACGAATTCGGATATAACGCGGTAAAGCAGCGCTCCGGGGGGGCGGGGCTGCGCACTCCGGCGGATCAAAGCAAGTTTATATAACGCTGTTTCACCTATAACGCGGTAAAATTTTTTGGCTCCCTAGGACAGCGTTATATCGGGGTAGAGGTGTACCAAATTTTCTGACTGGAGAGAGGGTAATACTTTGTGCTTGCTTTTCTATTTGGCATGATAAACCTGGTACACCTAGAGCTGTGTGAATAATGGATTTTTTGAATTGTTAGCAATTCTGAAAAATCAAAACATGTTTCGTTTTGGGTCGAACTGAAAACACAATTTTTCAGCAATTCAGAAAGTCAAAAAAATGTTGAGCTGGGTTGAAACATGTAGTTTCAACCCAACTTAAAAGATTTTGTTTCAATTTGGGGAATTTTGACAAAAGCAAAGGAGGACTAGGGGATGGGATGGCTCCCTTATCAGTTTTAACCCAGTGCTTAAGGCTCTCGCCTGAGATGTGGGAGTCCTGGGTTCAGTCCCTCATCTGCTTGCCGTGGAGAAACGATTTGAACTTGAGTCTCCCACGTTGCAGGAGACCACCCTAACTACTGGGCTCAACCTCTCCTGCTGAAGCTGTTCCACTTTTTATGAGTAATTAGTCATTGGATCAGGGACTTGAACTTGCGTTTCCCATGTCCTAAATGAGTGACCTAATTACCAGGTGATAGTCAACCTTAACTCTCTTTCCCTGGTCCAGTGACTATTGCCATTATGAATGACAATGATTAGTCCTTGGGCAGGTCAGTAATGCACTGTTACAGATTAAATCTTAAAAGAACATCGATGCATATTGCAGTCCTTTTCCAACATCCTGGGCTAGCATTAGCACTTAGATCAAGTTTGTATAATTTGGGTGGATACCCTTTAGTCATCTCTTTTTGTTGTTGGAGGGAAACTGTTTCTATTAATTATTATTTTTAGTACAGAAGTACCCATTTGTTCTGGTGATTGTACAAATACCTGTTAAAGGCAGCCCAAGAGCTCACTGTCTAAATAATTGATGCAAGGAATAATTAATACAATATTTGACTCCCAGACTTTATATTTTATAATTGAGCACAACATGATCTCCAAAAATGTGTTTTTGTTTTTAAGCAGTGTATATAAAATTTAGTAGTATTCCTTCATCAACATTTTAAAATAATTACCAACACTTTCTATTTTCTACTCTGCAGCCAGACTGGCAGCCCTATTTACCACAGAATGGAGATAATATTGAAGTAGCTTTCTCCTATTCCCCGGTGTTATGGCCTTGGTCAGGATACCTAGCAATTTCTATCTCTGTAGCAAAGAAAGCAGCATCTTGGGACGGCATTGCTCAAGGTCATGTCATGATCACAGTATTGTCCCCTGCAGAAAATGAAGTAAGTTTACCTCATTTCAGTGTTTTATCATGTAGTGATAAATGAAAATCCCTCTAAGTGGGTGATCTAGGTTTATAATCTTGGGTGCAGTTGAATTTGGGGACAAGGTTTAGTAGTCTGAGCAAGAAATCTAACAGTTGAGGGCATGATATAAACATGAAATGAATGCACTCAAACAAAGAAACAAAAACCCCATTCAGATGGCCAACTCCATAGAGAGATGAGGCTAATATAAATTGTAAGTAAACTGGTGGAATATAGGAAATCTTCAGAGATTGATAATAAATTAGAATTATTTTTCTCTCCAAAAAAAGAACTCATTGTTTTGGAGAACCTTCTAAAGTCTCAAATGTTTAAAGCACCTGTAGCACCGAAGCTTTTTTTAAAAATATTTTAAATTCTGAGCATAAATGTAAACCACTGAATATACAAAGGATTTTTTATAATGGGGTTACAATACTTGTGTGATTTATGGGGTTAGACCATCTCTGAACATTCATTGCTGACACTGGGAAACTGTTACTGGATTTAGTGGGTAAACTTGGCAAATAAAAATAAAAAATCATTCTTCAGTATTTCTGGACCTTTATAATCCTAAATGAAATTGTAAATACTCTTTTAGGAAAAGCATGTCATTATTTTTGTTTTCCGTTTTTTCTTCCAGTCTAAAAGTGGTGCAGAGCAGACTTCTACTGTGAAGCTCCCAATAAAAGTAAAGATTATTTCTACCCCTCCTCGTAGCAAGCGAGTTCTTTGGGATCAGTATCACAATCTTCGTTATCCACCAGGATACTTCCCCAGAGATAATTTGAGGATGAAGAATGATCCTTTAGATTGGTGTGTCTCTTCGGTTTTATCTGAGAAATCGTAACTAATTCCTTGGGTTTATTTCTTGACTGTATGTTAATGACATGCAATACAGTACAACCTCACTATAACACCCTTCGTAATAGTAAACCTTGGGCTATAGCGAACCTGGCCCTTGGATCCCATCTCCAGCCCCGCCTACTGCAGCAGGGGGCTGACAATTCCTCTGGCTCCAGGGCTGCGGAGGTGGGGGCACACAGCTCCTCCTGCTGCCAGAGGAGCTGTCTGCCATGGCCCTGGGGCCGGAGGAGCTGCCCGGACGCGGCCCTGGGGCCTGAGGAGCTCTCAGTTCTGCTGCGGGGCTCAAGGTGTCAGCCACCCCTTCTCCCCCCCACACACAGCAGGTTTCTTTCCCTATAACGAACCCCTGGCTATAAGAACCAAATGGCTTGGATCCCCAGGGGTTCGTTATAGCGAGGGTGTATTGTACCTTTATTGTCTAGGGAACACAATCCCACTTCCAGCATAACATGGGGAATTTTATTTTCTAATGATTTCATGGAAAACAATACAGCTTCTGGATGGAGTTTTCGAGCTTTATCTGTGGTTTATTAACAACTTATTTAAATTATTTCCTGGATTTCTGAAGAAAAGTTTGACATCTGTAAAGAGTGAAATGTATTTGAAAACTAAGGCTTCCTCTTTTTAAAGTGTTTTGCTCTCATTTAAAAAACAAAACACCTTTACAAATTCAGCTAGATTCATTATAGAAAACTCAAACTGAAAGTTCATTTTTAAAAATAACGTAATAGTTTAGTTTAATTACAGATTGAATAAGGCATTTTCTCAGCTCCTCTATCTTCTTCGTGCTAGGGAACTGGTGTACACATTATTGTCTGTGTTGGCACACATCAAAGCAACCTGAGAGATTCCAGACTAGGGCCCCTGCTTTTTGAGAAATGTCTCCATATTGGTCCCTCACTCCTAAAGAAGTTGATGTTAGTACCAAAAAGGGAACCTACTCCAAAGTCTGACTTGGGTGGAGACAAGGACTGTGGGCACTGTGTGGGAGGGAGCATACAGTGAGAAAGCAATGGGAACCAAGCAGGTTACAGGTGCTGGGTGTCTTCTGAACAGCTGCCTGGGGAACAGGGATACTCCTGTCTCCCTAGAATGGCTCTTGGCAAGTGGCCAGGAGCTGCTTCCACTGGTTTCAGCAGTTCTCCAGAGTCAGTCCCACTTACTTGCTTCATCTCCTGGTAGCTGGTGTTGCTCTCACCAGCTCTTCTGTGGGAAGGAAAGTCAGTAAGAGCAGGTGGTTTTAATATGAGGTAATTTTTTTTGTGTGTGATGTGTAATAAACAGATACTAATGTATTTCATAAGAGGCCTCAACCCAGCCCTTAATGTTGTTTGTGTAATTCATTGCACTCTATTACTGCGCTCAAAGATGATACAGTTTGCACAGACTTGTGCATAGAGTTGATTATGCATGGAAAATTAGAAGCCATCATTTGAAAATGTCTCTTTTAGAAAAGAAAATAAACATTGACCCTATAACAAGATAATGTAGTTTAGGTTTGTGCATGTGATGTTTACATTTCTTGACCACTATTTTGGTTTACTTTTATTTTTTTTAGGAATGGTGACCACATCCATACAAACTTCAGGGATATGTACCAGCATCTAAGAAGCATGGGATATTTTGTTGAAGTTCTTGGTTCACCATTTACATGTTTTGACGCTAGTCAGTATGGTAAGCAGTCATGCATTATTTGTGTTCGGTTAATTTCTTTTAGAAGCTTTCTTATCTTTGTAAGGGATTGAAAAGATTTGAAAAAATACTAGAGAGTACATGCTATTAGAAAAATAACTGCATGCATTATAAATGTGTCTTTAATTTTACAAAGGAAGTTTCTCTGTAGTATTCCATTTTCGGCAGTAAAATTAGTCAATTCCCCTTTCGTTGTATCCAAAAATATTTAATAGGCTTAGAAGGAGGAAAACTCATCATTCAATCTGCTATAATGTTCTGATTTCCCTAGCCCCTATATCGCATTGTATATCGAATCATAGAAATGTATTTTCACTACAGTGTCTGTGGCTGTTGCTTTGGTGGTGAATCTTGGTCTTACATTGTTCATGGGTTTAATTAATATTATGGCAGGCTGCCAAAATCTTCCCAAGGAAGGGAAGTGAGAGAAGGGGAATGGCAATGTTCAACAGTTTATCATGGGACAAAGAGAAGGCACCTCGATAGCCTTCGGGCATCCCCCCCTGCCAAATGTCAAAGGACTGCTGCAAATAAGGAAAGTGTGAGACCTTAAAGAAAAGGTTGCAAGAATCCTTTATCATGGGCAGCATTAGGCAACCTTAATATATGGTTTGCTGTAATGATAAGTGGAACAACCTTGCATGCTGTCTTCATTTCGCTGCTGGAGAATAGGAAGCCCTTAAGACAAATGCCAGTGTAGCTCAGATAAATGCCTATTGAAAGGGACACCACCATGAATGGGTCTCTGGTGACATAGTCACATGGATGCTGCCAAACAAGGTTCTCTTGCATGACAGCGAACTTTGTTTCAGCCTTATATATTTAAATACTCTAACTATTAAATTCCTCAAATTGTGTTAATAATGGAAATCCCTATATAAGTTAAACTGTAACAGCATTCACTGAAAAAGCAAATGGCCTGTTGGGCTTTCAGAAATTAGAATAGGACTGTTCTTTTGCATAAATATATAAACTATAAAGGATATCCTGTCACATATGGATAAATATACAAAATTACCTTTAGTCAAAAGTGGAAATGAATTTGATGTTCATTCTACTCAACTGTCCAATATATTGAATAGCATTTTCTGTGTAAAGACTTCATTTGCAGAAGGGGGAGGAGGCGATGGGATTCTCTTCTGTGTTCTTGGTGATGCTGCAATTTGTTAACACTTCCAGTTGAAATGCTTTTGTCCTATTACCATTTTATATACAACAAAGCAAATAGGAGGGGAAAAAACAATTCCAATAGACAGCTTTGAAAGAAGAGCTCTAGCAATATTAGAAGAAAGAAAGAATAATGTTAATGTACCTCTTATTAAGAAATGTTTTATTACAGAGAGAGTGAAGAATTAAGGTGCCTCGATAACTAGTAGCAAATTAACATCTCAGTTGTTTATTCCAGGGCATACAAGTATATTTTTCCAATTACTTTTCCTGTGGGGCAAATAAGTCGCCTTCTTATTTTGTTTGGTTATTTATAATAACATTGTGACATACTCAGGGGCATAGCTAAATGAAATAACCAAGACCGTTTTTTAATTTTCTGCATCAAAAAGGCAGCAAGAAGTCTCAATATTTTTTTTAATCTGGCTATTATGACTTCACAGCAGCTTCAGTAATAAAAGATAGTATTTGAACAGAAGGAAAACATGGAGATAGATCACTAAGCTTACAGTCTTCTGTATTAAAGCAAGCAATTACCATTCAAATCTTTACTGTTTCTTTGGCCAGGATTCATTCTTCATTCTTGTATTATCAAGTATAACAATTAAACTTGTCATCAAAGTAAAAAGCTTTACATATTAAAGGACACCCAATCTGTCTCTGTAAAGACTTAATCACTGGTTTGTGTATTTACATTAGAGATGTTACAGAATTCCTCTTCTTCCCCTACATATGCACAGCTTCAAAACAAACACTGATCTGTGTAATATTCACTACTGAGTTGTTTTCATGTTGGTATTTTCTTACATATGTTGTTGAAGCCTTCCTGTTTTAATGGCTGTATGTTCCTGCTCAGGATGGCAAGCCACTGATTTTGTTTGAGAGATTTTAAGGTCTTGTCAAAGGAAAAATCCTGGCTGAAACATAACTATAGAGTCACTATCAGTGCATCCTTTATTCTTTACTATAACTTCCTCTGTAGCATGACACATTAAAGGAGTTGGTGGTCTTAATCCAGTACCTACATCCTAGAAACCATCATTACAATTGACACTTATTATTGGCATTCTTGAAAGAAACTAGGGATTGAAAGGACATGGAGACTGAAGTACCACGACACCCCTAACGGTGGCTCCTTCAAGTCAGTTTGGAGCATATTGTTAGGACAGCATGGGGACACTGCACAGATGCTACCTTCTGCATGACTTCTGTGAATAGAGGTAACATTACATTGGTTAGACCTTCAGAGATTATGAATTCTGTTTGCTCTGTTCATGTAGGGACCTTACTGATGGTGGACAGTGAGGAAGAATATTTTCCTGAAGAAATCACCAAGCTAAGGAGGGATGTCGATAATGGACTCTCACTAATAGTGTTCAGTGATTGGTACAACACTTCAGTGATGAGAAAAGTCAAGTTCTACGATGAAAACACAAGGTATCAGTTTGTGGGGGAGGGTCTGTGGGAATCACAATTTAACATAATTGCTCTTTATAAGGAGGTCATCATCAAAAAAAACCCTTGTCAATTGTCAGATAATGAAGTAACATTATTTTAGTATTTACAGTGTTTCCCACAATATGTATAAGGAAGGGAATACTGCACATGCTAAATTCACTTTGTCTTTATCTAATGGCAAATGGGCATGTTTTTAACAGCAATTGCTGTAAATTTATATATAATCTTAAGGCAACATATGTCACAAATATAGAGACTAGAAAAAACAGTGACTACTTAAATAAAAAGTTCTCAGTTGTCAGTTTTTGGGAGGCGAATGGGAAGGAGAACATAGATTATGAATGGTATCAATTAGCTAAATGACCCAGTATTCAAATATCTGAAATAATTCCTATATATTTTATAAAGGGGGAAATACGTTAGCATCACTAATAATGAAACATTTAATAAGTCAGCTTTGTGTTATTTTTAACCTAGAAATTATCCAACCAACTGTTAACAAACAATATTTTCTGTTATTGGAGATATCAGAAGTTCCTCATTCTTTCGGACAGCTTTTAAATGATTTGGGCCATTGGCTTTTTTCCTTCCTTGCCAAACCAAGTAGACATATGTCAAAATGTTTTATTTCAAGGTGTTTTTTGTCCTGTTCTGGTAAAGCACACTTCGTTTCACTGTAAAGCTGGACCACATTGAGAATTTCACATTTGTAATGTTAATTAACTTAGGCTGGGATTTTCAAAGGAGCCTAAAGAGTGAGGTGCCTATATCCCGTAGAAATGCATTGGGATTTTGGCACATAAATCACTTCAGACCTCTTTGAAAATCCCAGTCATAGTGTTCAAACTGTCACTACCAAATAAACATTGACATTTATGTCCTTGGTACTGATTGCTTTGGTGCATTCTGAATATCATCCAGGGAGATATTGGACTTCTGTCATGAAACAAAATTTTGGATCTTCTATACTAATAACCTGTGCCATGCTCTAATTTTTGTAGGCAGTGGTGGATGCCAGATACTGGAGGTGCTAATATTCCAGCTCTCAATGATCTTCTCTCTGTCTGGAACATGGCCTTTAGTGATGGGCTGTACGAAGGGGATTTTACCATGGCAAACCATGAAAGTAAGTCATGGAATACAGTACTTGACTACTCCAAGAATAGAATGTTCTTTGGGGAAATAGTTATACTTATGGGACATGTGACTTTCAGAGATACTGCAACTCTAAGACCCCTATGGAATTATATGAAAAAATCTATTAGATTTTAGATTAATATCTGTATAATAAACTCTATGGTCTTCTTTGTATTTGCATTCCAGATGTAGTTCTGAGTGTTTTATTTATTTTTTAATTTGAAACTATAATTACTTACTAATTAGAAATATACAGATATCAAGGTTCAGGTTTGTCCTATTTTAACTTAATATTTTAAATTAAATTTTGAAGTTCTTTCTCTTTAAAAAAAAATTCACATGTGGAGTCACTCCTCAAAACATTCCACTTTTGACACATGTATATAATTTGTGGATGTTCTTTAGCACATCTTGTCCTCTTGGCCTTTGAATTCTCTACCCATAATTGATTGATTTAAATATATCTACCCATATAGATTGATATGTTTCATTGTTTGAGGTTATAGCTATTATGATGAATGGTCTTGTGGTAAAAGACACTGGACTGGGGCTCAGGAAATCTGGATTCAGTTTATAGCTCTGCCACAGGCTTTCTGGTTGACCTTGGACAAGTTACTTAATCTCCCTTTGCCTTAGTTTCCAATCTTCTACTTGTATGTTGTTTCCTTTTTTTCACACTCTTTGTCTATTCTGTTTATTTAGACTGTAAGCTCTTCAGATCAGGGACTGCCTCTAATTTTGTTTGTACAGTCCCTGATTGTTGGCGTGGGCCACTGGAATACAAATAATAACTATCTTTCATAGTGATAACAGCGGCTTGTAAAAGATAAAATAATTAAGCTTCTCTTTTAGGTTTGAGAAAGATTATAACATCGTAACTTCTAAAATGAAAGTATACTTGAGTGAAATATATGAAATGAAATATTTGAAAGCTTTGCTTGGAAATTCTTTAACAGTTAATTGAAAAAAAAACCTCACTGACTATGCAGATTATATGGTGATTTTAATCAGAATATGAGAACTCATATAAGTATGATTGATGCATTTCTTTTCTTTATTGACCTTCACAGTTAACTGAATAATGGGGGGGAGGGAAAAGAGCATTCATAGCCTGTGCATTGTAACTTCATATGTCTATTTTTTCAGTGAACTATGCATCAGGATGCAGTATTGCTAAGTTTCCGGAAGATGGCATTGTAATTTCACACACTTTTAAGGACCAAGGTATACAGCTGCATTTCCTTATTTTTATTATTTTTTTATTAATGGTATTTCTAGGTAGGTACACAGGTAAACATTTATAATTGAGTGCAAAAGTTACCAAAAATATGCAGAATAATTCAGTAGATAAGTTGTTTCTTTTGGTATAGCATTCTTACACACAGTTTAGGGGACAAGCAATTCATGCAGCACTGTTATAACCAGGTACAGGCATGCTTTCGATATAAGACAGTTATATGCAACTATATACACACACATTTATTTAACACTGCTCTCTCTGTGTATCTATATATATACTTACAGATGTAGCAGAAATTGTGTGTGCATCTGGGGGCATAGGTAATTATTAGTGTCCTTTCTGCATGTGATTTTGTGCAGTTTTAGTTCAGACTGTTGCTTGTACATTTCAGTTAAAGTGATAGCTGAAGTCTAAATGTCTTTAAACTCAGACTTGGTACTATCAAATTTGACTGTATCTTCTATTTTTTTATATTCTCTTTAGCTGTATCTCAGTTTAGGATTTTATTTTCCATGCCATAAATTGGTGATGCATTTGTCTTACAGCTATAGCTAATGTTTTGAACAAGCATCACATTTTGTTGTTAGCAATTATCTTTGAGAACTCATGGAGGACAGGTGAGGTCCCAGAGGACTGAAGAAAGGCAAACATAGTACCTATCTTTAAAAGCAAGAATAAAGAGGAGCTAGGGGATTATAGACCACTTTAATACTTGGAAAAATACTGTAACAAACTATTAAGCAATCAATTTGTAAACACCTAGGGGATAATAGGGTTATAAGAAATAGCCAGCATGGATTTGTCAAGAATAAATCCTGCCAAATAAACCTAATTTCCTTCTTCGATGGAGTTATTGGCCTAGTGGATGGGGGAAGCAGTGGATGTGATATATCTTGATTTTAGTAAGAGTTTTGACCCAGTCCCCCATGATACTCTCATAAGCAAACTAGAGAAATGTAGTCTGGATGAAATTACTGTAAGGTGGTGCATAACGGGTTGAAAGACAATACTCAAAGACTAGTTATCAATGGTTCACTGTCAAAAGTTTGAATGTATCTCACAATGTACAGTTAGTGCCCTTTTGAGTTATGAGTGCCTGATTTTAAACTAAATAGTTTTTTGCTTTTTTGATAAATGTATCCATACCACCACCTGTCTCTTTGGTTTTTCTTCCTTCCCATTTACAACTAGTTTCAATTTAGGTGCAAATATTCTATTTACAAGCCATCAGTTTAAATAGCTATTAATCATTAGGAGACTCTCAATCTTGTAAGTGACAAGCACCTGAATATCCTTATAAAGTTGCTTTTTAGATTGTTATTGCAACTGTCTCAGAGGAGATGACTGAGCAATAGCAGAACTTGACAATGAAATCTGGTTTGGTTTGTTTTTTAAATAGAAACAGAAAAAAGTGAAACTAGGTAAGAGTTAAAACAAAAGAGAAAATAGGGGGAAAGCATGTGAGTTAGGTAATATTTTCTTTTTGGCATATTTCTCCATTATAAACTTAGTCTTTTGTTCATAAATTGAAAGTTGAACAGGAGTTTAAATACACCAGAAGTTTGTAGTGCATAGATATAAGTAGATGCACACATTGGAAAACAATTGCCTTTATTCCTCATAACCCCAACTATTAAACATGTTGTATATGAACATTCTTCAGTTAGAAATTCCATTTTGTTGCTCTTTACAAAGAGAGGGAATGCCTTACTTTGAGACTACTGTATTCTTGCCTCTAATTCCATGAACAGTGCTTGGCTTCTAATAATATTTAAACATGGTAGCCATGTATGTGGATGTTAAGCAAAATGTGTTGTAATGATCAGTGTTTAAATTAGTAGATATTTCACACCCTTACAAGAAATTAATTTCATAAAGTCCCTTTAAACTCTTCATAAAAAAAGCACTCTTTCCAATGGAAAAAAAACTTTATGTAGAAAACCTTAATTATCTGCTATTTTAAAACTTGGGGAATCGGGAATTGTGGGTGAAATTTTAGGATTTTTCATTAGAGAACGTTAAAGACAGTGAAACACTTGAGTCTTGATTCTGCAACTGCACTAAAGTAAAGAAAATTAAAAACTCAGTGGAAGAATTACAAAACCAAAGCCTTGGAGTGGTTTTAATTGTTGCCAAATTTGTCTAGGAAATCTTCTCATGAATGTAATCTCAAATTAAGAGCCAGACAACTGCATTTATTGAATGTTTATTATTTATAGCTTGTAAAATGTGGGGGATTGTGTATCGTGGAGGGGGGGAAGGTTTAAATTGCATATGGCTTTTAGTAAAATTTAAAATTCCTTCTCCCTCTGTTCTAGGTCTTGAAGTTTTAAAGCAGGAGACTGCTGTAGTTGAAAATGTCCCCATTTTGGGACTGTACCAAATTCCTTCTGAAGGTGGAGGCAGACTAGTTCTGTATGGAGACTCTAACTGCTTAGATGATAGTCATCGGCAAAAAGGTATATGAACTGAGATATGCAGAATGAATTGCTTTTATATACTGACACCTGCGATGCTGGCTGGTTTACAGCTCCCATCAGCAAAATTTATATTTGCTATGAAAAAAAATCTAAATGCCACCAATCATAGGACAATCTGATTTCTTCATAGCTGTATTGAATATGCTCTATCTAGTATATTTGTAAAATCCAATTATGGCTAGAAGAGTGACTATGTAAAATGACCTCATGATATCCAGTAGTTCTGATCNATGCCTTACTTTGAGACTACTGTATTCTTGCCTCTAATTCCATGAACAGTGCTTGGCTTCTAATAATATTTAAACATGGTAGCCATGTATGTGGATGTTAAGCAAAATGTGTTGTAATGATCAGTGTTTAAATTAGTAGATATTTCACACCCTTACAAGAAATTAATTTCATAAAGTCCCTTTAAACTCTTCATAAAAAAAGCACTCTTTCCAATGGAAAAAAAACTTTATGTAGAAAACCTTAATTATCTGCTATTTTAAAACTTGGGGAATCGGGAATTGTGGGTGAAATTTTAGGATTTTTCATTAGAGAACGTTAAAGACAGTGAAACACTTGAGTCTTGATTCTGCAACTGCACTAAAGTAAAGAAAGTTAAAAACTCAGTGGAAGAATTACAAAACCAAAGCCTTGGAGTGGTTTTAATTGTTGCCAAATTTGTCTAGGAAATCTTCTCATGAATGTAATCTCAAATTAAGAGCCAGACAACTGCATTTATTGAATGTTTATTATTTATAGCTTGTAAAATGTGGGGGATTGTGTATCGTGGAGGGGGGGAAGGTTTAAATTGCATATGGCTTTTAGTAAAATTTAAAATTCCTTCTCCCTCTGTTCTAGGTCTTGAAGTTTTAAAGCAGGAGACTGCTGTAGTTGAAAATGTCCCCATTTTGGGACTGTACCAAATTCCTTCTGAAGGTGGAGGCAGACTAGTTCTGTATGGAGACTCTAACTGCTTAGATGATAGTCATCGGCAAAAAGGTATATGAACTGAGATATGCAGAATGAATTGCTTTTATATACTGACACCTGCGATGCTGGCTGGTTTACAGCTCCCATCAGCAAAATTTATATTTGCTATGAAAAAAAATCTAAATGCCACCAATCATAGGACAATCTGATTTCTTCATAGCTGTATTGAATATGCTCTATCTAGTATATTTGTAAAATCCAATTATGGCTAGAAGAGTGACTATGTAAAATGACCTCATGATATCCAGTAGTTCTGATCCTTGTACTTATACAGATTCCTGTCTGTATTCTGAACCTGTTTCTAATACAACATAGCATTACTTTGAGATATCAGGGTGGATTTCCAGGATTAGCGGTTAAAAAACTTTTTTTTTATTTGTAAATTGAGGGCATGTCTGATTTGGAGTCATTGAGACACAAATATGGTACCCCATGATCCTATTTTTATAGTGTCATTTGCATAGTATAATTGTCGTTTAAAGTGTATTTTTGCATTGCCGTTTTTTATCAGTAGGTCTAGCAAAACTTAAGGACTTATTAGCCTTTATCCTTTTCAGAGCATGTTGCAGTGTAGATTTATAATATAACAGGACTTCCCAGCTGTGCTGCCCTATTTTACTCTGCATCTCACACAGAACAGCTGTGGTAACTCTGTGAGAAATTAAATATTGCTCCTTGAAGAACCCTTAATTATTTAAATTGATCGGTAACAGGTTCATAGAATCATGGAAGATAGAGGTGTAAAAGACTTATCGGATCACACAGTCTATTTCCTTGAAAACCATGGTTGTTCCTTATGGTCCATTATCGAGTGCTTTGTCTAGGTTATTAAAAACCTTTACTGCAAGGACAGATATTTTAACAATGATGATATAAGTCATAGAATGCTGGGCCTTTTGAACACTGATACTGTTATATTTGGTGTAACTCTGTGTAGCAAGCAGACTGGAAAGCTTTAAATAATTCCATTAAATTGGCTTTTAAGAGCTGTATGTCCTGCTTAAGACATCATTGACCTTAAGCTGTTAAATTCTTCACATATGTGAATATAAATCCTTAAAATGTGGTTGACTGACCTCTTTAAAAATCAAAGGTGAGGGTTTAAGTGATATCAGGATTATGAAGATTAACTTCCATTCCCACCAAACAGCTCTTCAAGCAAAGAAGTTCTGAGATTATTATTATTATTTTTTTTTGGCTCTATGTTAAAAACGAATGAGAAGATTCACTTGTCCTTATTCTACAAACTAAAATTTCAAAGAGCTTGAGACCTGTGATCATAATATTAGCAACAGCAAGCTCTACAGCAAGACCAGGACAGTTTTAGCAACATTTGAAACAAGTGCTCATGAGCAGTACTAGAGTGTAAAGAACACTCGGAAAGAAATTTGCTACTGCAATGTTTCCCAGCTTTTTCCATATCACAACCCCCTTTTTCCATATTGGGATCACCGTGGGAGCCACCTCACCTATAGCTGGGATGCTGGGGTCTCGGCAGGACCCCCATTCTACTTAGCAGTACAGGAAGAGCAGTGGATCGGGATCCCTGATGTGTTTGGCACACTTCTGTGGGGCATAATACCAGGTTGAGAACCTCTGCCCTTTAGAATCATCTCCCACCAAAAATATACTTTGTCCATGTAAGAACAGCTGCAACTGTGACTCTAAATGATGAAAGCAAAGTTTTAAGCTTTGTGCCTCCTACATTTCCACATCAGTAAAATTGATAACTTCCATCAACACGCAAATAACCTGCTGTTTTGGGGAGCACCTCACTTGGGGCATCAAAAGCTCTTAAGTCTTGCCCAAACCAAAGTTCCCATCCTTGACGCAGTTGCTAAATAATCTACTCCCAGCATTAAGAGCTAAACATTTGTTTAGTTCAGAAAAGAAGAAAATATTTTCCTTTAAAATTGAACAGTTTGTTGTAATTTCGACACTTTAAAACCCACCCCATATGTGAAAACAGGGATATTTTTTCTTAGGTATGCCAAAAGAAACAACCATACTTGTACTACTTGTAAAGCAAAAAGAAAGAGAAAAACTGACCAGGTTTTAAAGCTTTAGGTATCCTATTTAAAACTCAGTCATATTCATTAGTTTCTTATTTATTTATTTATTTATTTTATTTATTTTAAAGTCCAAACTGTATCATAATGTGTGTTGTTTTGGGGAACCGGGGGGGCCATTAAATCCACACAGACTGCTTTTGGCTACTAGATTCTCTTCTTCAGTACACTTCCTATGGGGTGATGCCACCAAGTCTCAGTCATTCTGAAAACAGACAACGACCACCAACAGGAGCAGGATACTCTCTTCCAGAGAGGATGGAAGGTGAGAGTGTTGGTTAATTAGCAGAGCCTGCTAGTATTTAGTACCAGCTTAATCCTGTGGTACTGCAGGAAATAGGAGTAGCTCCCTGAATGTTCTTGTTTTCTTAACACTGCATTTTCAGAGTATGTACATATTTAAAGACTTCAGCTATTATTAAAATCACAACGCAGTAATTTTAAATATACAGTTTTTGTTATCTGTAGCACTGTATGCAAACAGAATTTGGAGTAGCAGCTCTTGCATATATTCCTAATATATACTGTTCTTCTAAGTTCAAATACCAATTGATAGATACAATGTGTATTTAAAGCACTCAGTTTTATCTAATATGCTGACTACCAAAACCTAGAGATTTTAAAGTTGCCTGGCAACTGATTGTACATTCACAATTCTGTTTTATAAGATACTTTTTAATTACACCGCTACCCCTATATAACGCCACCCAATATAACACGAATTCGGATATAACGCAGTAAAGCAGTGCTCCGGGGGGGCGGGGCTGCGCACTCCGGTGGATCAAAGCAAGTTCGATATAACGCAGTTTCACCTATAACACGGTAAGATTTTTTGGCTCCCGAGGACAGCGTTATATCAATGTGGAGGTGTATTTATAAGAATGAGGTTTAGCTCTAAGGCATTTTATATAAGAAACTCCCTTTCTTAATCACAATGCTGTTTGGTATAATACAGATATTTGAAAATCTTACACAAATTTTATGTCCTCATAGTTTGTCAGGTGTAACTCTGTCTTTGTCTGTGTAATATGGAATTACAGGTAACCACCTTCATCGGTATTCAAAGGTGCTTGAGGCTCACTTGGGAGACCCAAAACCCCGTTCTCTTCCAGCTTGTCCTCACTTGTCCTGGGCAAAACCACAGCCTTTGAATGAAACTGCACCCAGGTTATTATATTTATTCTTTTTAATGTTTTTAATAAGAAATTTTCAGGTTTGAATTTGATCAAAAAGTCACTTAAATCAAATGGTATTGTCTCTGCTTTCTGAGTGGATGACTGAAACTTCTTAAATAGGAGAATAACAAAAGATGAATAATAAATAAGAAATAATGGTTAATGCACTTCTGATACAAATTTTTGGCTAACTCATCATTCATACTATAATTTATGAAAGTTAGGGAATTTACAGACATTTCCACAAATAAAATGGTAGTTATCTGAGTGCCCCCAAACTACAATTAATATGATCTTGCAAATAACAGCAATGAAAATTCATGTGTTTTCAGAAAAATATTTCTAAATCACTTTTTGATTAACTTTACTTTCCAGTGTATCATCTGTTGGTAGTTTAGAGGTAGACAAACCAATATATCCATTAATGGTTCACTAAGCCATTATGGGTAACTTTTGGTAGGCTACCCCTAAGAGACAAATTTGTAGGTAAGTAGATGCCTATCGGACTTCATATCTACAGCATTTGATTTGAATTTTGTATTCTTGTGAACTTTGAAACCAATAAAATTAATTGCACAGTAATCTGTGCATCCAATTTAGTGAGTTATTTATTGGTTCAGATTATAATTTCTTTTTATACATTTTTATGTAATGTTATATAATTAAATGTATAACATTTCTGCAGAATTTATTGGACTTCTTGGACCAATGTGTAAATGCTTTTATATTTTAATTTCTTCCAGCAACCTTTGGAAACATCAAAAATTATTGTCAATTGATTTGGATAAAGTGGCTTTACCCAGCTTTCGACAGAACCGACCCCAAGTAAGACCTTTGTCCCCTGGAGAAAGTGGAGCGTGGGACATTCCGGGAGGTAAATATCAATCTGCCTGGGGGGACAGAGAGACTCAGAGATTTTACATGTTTTCTTAAAAATGTTTAACGTGCTCAGAAATGTCAGTGGCTGCCACAGTATAAAAGTTTGTCTGTGTTGAAAATTAAAATTTACTTTTGTAAGTTTGTGATTTGTTCAAAATAAGCTTGTAGTGAATGTTAACAAAGGTGGTTAATTGGAGGCAAAGGAATACTGACAGTTGTTTGTAATAACTTTGTGGCTTTCAGATTGTGTAGGAATTGCTGTTCATGAGTTTTATTACCTTCAGTGTAGGGCAAGAAACAATTCAATATTGACTCTTGAAATTTAACAAGTAGATGCTATTTTTAAGACTTAAAGATCTATTATAATACTAGTTATGTTACCTACCATAAAATAAGGTGATCTGAATGCAACTGAATATGCTTGGGGTGCTTTTAAAGTTGTATGCACTTTAATAGGTTTTGTAAGTATATTTTTAACTCATTCAGTGACTTCATGCTATGTTATGTAATGTAATTAATGTTAAGCATTTTCATAATATGCAACTACTAGGAAGAACTCTTCACCCATAGAACTGAAACAGCAGCAAACATTTGGTATAGCTTAAGCAAACACATACAGAATCTGATACTGTAAAAATTCAGAGTAGTCTAGTTTTCTGTAACATATTATGTTAACAATACCATGTTCATCTGGCATTCACCCTGTCCTGGGCCTCCACAGCAAACTAATGGTGCCTCTCAAATCAGCAAAGAGACCCTTTTCACATAAGTAAAAATAGATTATCTTCAACCTTTTTCTGCTGAAGTATCCATTGACCACAATGTACCGAAGTAGAAATCAGACTTTTTATGATGAGTGCTCTTTGCAGGGCCTAGATTATTTTGCCTGGGTGCTAGCTACTGGATGTTGATAGTCTACAGGGGAACCTTTTAAATCACATTCTGGTGTCTATTTTGTACTCAAAATTTGTGGATAGCAGCTCCCATTAAGATAAAAAGAACCGAGTGCACCAAATTGAAAATTGAGTCCAAGATAGTTTGCATGAACTGTGGTTTGGGAAAGAGGTGCTGGTGAGGAATTGTAGAGTAGTTAGCAGAGTCTTCAGTTTGAATATCGTATATTCTCCTTCATGGGATTTGCCTTCACCGTGACATCATATGCCCTGCAAGAGCCCATTTCAAAGCAGTTTGCTCTTGGTGGAGTACACACACAGAGCCTTCAGTTCCAGGGTTCTAGAACTAAGGGTATTAAAAAAAACAACAACCACCAAGCCCAAAATTGTCCTTCTGTTCATCTCTCTACACCAGCTTGAGCGGAGTGCAAAACCAATCCTTTCACTGCATCAGAATTTGTAGTTAATGTATTGTTTCAATTTAAAATATATATCTGATAGTAAATTCATGGTTAACGTGGGCTTGTTCTTTTTAAGCTTGCTTTTTCTTTTTATAAGAAGCAAGACATATCTCTGGGGAAAATTTATATACGGATCCAGGCTAGGTCTTCATTTGTCAAAACTAGCTCCAGATGAAATCTCTTGTATTCTCTTGCAGATTTATCGATCTTCCTGTTCTGCACTAGTTGCTCTGCGTTTATTAATCTGCCTTTTAAAAATGTAATCTGAGTGAATTGGTCTCTGCTTTAGTTAAGAATAGTTACTGCATGGCATGTTCTGTAGATAAAGAATGTAAATGCTGTTGTAAAAGTATTGAAACAGGTACATTTCTTAATTGTTCTCTTTCCTCACCACTCCCTCTGACAGGTATAATGCCTGGCCGCTATAACCAGGATGTGGGACAGACAATACCTGTCTTTGCTTTCCTTGGTGCGATGGTGGTTCTTGCATTCTTTGTGGTGCAGATCAACAAAGCTAAGAGCAGGCCAAAGAGACGGAAACCAAGAGTCAAGCGACCACAACTTATGCAACAGGTTCATCCACCAAAGACGCCTTCCGTTTGACAGACCATGCTTGCCAAAGATGTCCTTCTCTTATTGGCTGCTTTACTGGACAGGTGGTCGCTCCTGATGACGATTCATCATATATGGTGATTGTACCCAGTGATTCACATGTGACATCATCTCATAGTCTTTGGCTTCTGACAAAAGGGACTAATTTGATCGTATATACATAGAACTACGATTTTCAGCAGCTAAACTCACCAAAGACTTGAACACTGTTTAAAAGCCTGCTCAGTCATTACAAGAGGGGGAAAAGGACCTTTTTTTTTTTTTTTCTTTCCAACTGACCAAACTAAAATTTGTTTGTAAAGGCTATTTTCTATATTTATTTTTGGGGAGGGGGAGAAAAGTCACTTTAAGGACCTCTGCTATTTGGAAGCAAAATCATTTTTTTCAGATGGAATGCAATTTTGTAATACCGTATTGTGACGAAGAGTAGAAATTACATCGTACTCCTTTAACGATGTAAGAGAAACTGAAATTGGAGGGAAACTGGTACAAATCAACGAGACATATCCGTTAGTTTATTTTTATAAAGCCAACTACCATGATGTTTTGTAATTTTTGGTCATGATTTCACCATTGTTGGTGGAGCAAATTTTCAATAAATATGTTATCTATATGAAGCTGAAAAAAATGTGCCCAGTAATTGTTCTTTCCCATGCCAGCCTGGAGAGCAGGCTGCCAAACTAGAGAGTAATTCTGATGCCTATTTTATGTTTTTCCCCCCAACCTCTCAGCCTTCCATTTTGCATATTAGTGAGCAGTGTCATAAAACCAGGGTTTCTGCTTTTAAGTATTTAACCTGACAGCCTCACATATTTGTTATCTTCTGAAAATTCAGTTTAATGTTTTAGAGCCATTCTGAGGGTTTGTCTGCATGAACATTCAGTATGCGGGAAGCTGGGGTATGAATCTATCCCGCACTAGCCTGCCGTGGACTGTCCGTGTGGACTCTGCCGATGTGCATTAACAGTTTGTTAATCATCTAGTCCCCTTTGAAATGGGACTAGATGAAGGCGCATTAACGAGCTATTAATGTGTATCAGCAGGTCCATACAGACAGTTAATGTGCACAGTGTGGAGTAGATTCACATCCCACCTTGCCACAAACTGATTGTTCGTGCAAACCAGATGTTCATGTAGACAAGCCCTGAATCACAAAACTACACCAGGAGGCTTTGCTACAATATGCTGTCTCAAGAAGGAGTTACAACTCGGTTAAAAATCTGTAGTGTGGCTAGGATCTAACCGTATGGTAACTGAGGTAAATAGCCAAACTAAAACCTTGACTATGTGAAAGTTTTGTTCTTTCTAATTTATGGTTTACTATTTTTGGTACTGGTTAGAATTAAGGCCCAGGCACAGAGTGCACCTGGCTTTATGACATGCCCTTGATTAACACTCTTGCTGTTGTTAAAATATACCTACCTATTGGAGAAAAGTTACAAAGCTCCCGCCTCTGCAATAAAAATACAGCTGAGCAGATTGGACGATGTCTATACAAAGAAACTCCTCCCAATATGAGCAGACGACAAGGCGAGGACTACTTTAAAGGGAAACATTGAAAGGTTTAGTTTAATCTAAGATGTTCGTCATGTAGGCTAAAAATATAGAAAGTGCAAGTTAATGATAATTTCCCCCCAGTATGAGGGTACTTGCTAAATCTGATTTCTGCTTTGAGACTACAGTTGGACGTGGACCTTTCTTCTGTCTCAGTAAGAAAAGAGGTGTAAGAAGACATGTTTAAGAGAGTGTGTATGGGATCGTCCTCATCAGGGCTGTGGGGCAGAGTTTAATAGAGTTTTACTTACTGTAGTGCAGATAATAAAAGAAATGTCAGCCAACACCATATCAGCATCCGTTGTCAAAGTATAACACAGCTGTGGACTGCTCCTGGACTTCTCACTAATACAGGATACCCAAATCTCCTCTGCCTCCTCGTGAGAGACAGCATGCTTTCTTGAGCTCCCTGGTCTCACTGAAATCAGCTGTTCTGCCTAGCTATTATGATCTCAGCCTCCAATCTTGGAAGCATTTTAATACTGATTGATTTTAAAAGACAGAGTGGTACAGCCATGCCCCCCTAGTGTGGACACAGTTATACTGGTTAGGTGGTTTGTACTAGCATAGCTATTCCTGTACAGAAGGGGAATAAACTATAAGACACCTTTATAGCAGTATAAACTGGGTCCTCGCTAGTGGTTGTCCTGGTATAACTATATTGGTAAAAAATCACACACACACCAGCCAAAATAGTTATACCAGGACAAAACCTCTGAGTTTTAGAGAAGGTTGTGACAAGTGGCCTTGCATTAGTTGGCGGAGCATTTTAAGAATGCATTTCAACCATTGTTCTCCAGTGTCGGAGCAGGAAACAGAGCCTGGGTTCTGTTTCCAGCTCTTTCATGACTCGTTGTGTGACATTGGGCAAACAAGGCACTCAGATTCTGTTAATCTATCTGTAAAATAGGAATATTATCATCTATCCCTGTGGAGCTGTTGTGAGGCTTAACTCTTGTTTGTATTTAGATTGTAAGCTCTTCAGGGCAGGGACTGTCTCTTATTCCATGTTTGTATAGTTCTAGCTCAATGGGGTCCTGATCTCAGACTGGGGTCCCCAGGCACGATGGTAATACACATAACATGCTTTGAGATCTGTTAAAGACCGGTGCTAGATATGTACAAAATGTCATTGGTCTGGGGGCCTTGAAGCGAGGCGGTGGGATACCCCACAGCCCCGCGGAGGGACGAGCCTCCCCTAGCACCAACGTGGGCGGAGCCAGTGGGTCCTGCGCCCGCCCCCCAAAGGTCACGGCGCAGGACAGGAAGTAGAAAAGCCCCGCTGCCAAGCTCACTTGAAAGCCAGCCGCCAGAGAGGCCAGATGCCTGTGGCCTAGCTCCGGGTTGGGGAACGCCGGCAGGCTGTGGCCGAGCCTACCCCGAGGAGGAGCTGCACCTACCCCGAGGAGCAGCTGAGTCTACCCTTCGCTGGTTGCCCGGAGGAACCGATGGTGCTGGAAACCGCCGAGGACGCCGGCCAAACCCAGGTACCTTACGAGGGGGAGGCCGGAAGTAGCCCGGAGGCAGCCGACCCTGGCCTGGCCGCCGCAGGGCCAGAACCAATGTCAGTGTGTTGCGGTCAGGATCCCCACTGACACAGCAGCGAGTCTTCTGCCGCTGTTAGGGCCCCGGGCTGGGACGCAGTGGAGCGGGTGGGCCTGTGTTCCCCCTGCCACCCCACTCACGGGTGGCAGTCTCCCCCTCGCACCAGACACTCAGAAGCCTGAGCTCCAGACTGTTTGTGTGCTGCCCCGCCCTGACCTAGGGCCTGGGCTCCTATTGAACTATTGGCTCAGCCCCTGCCTAAGGGCCTGAGCTCCAGACTGTTTGTTTGCCGCCCCGCCCTGACCTAGGGCCAGGGCTCATATTGAACTATTGCGAGGTGGTGGGATACCCCACAGCCCCGTGGAGGGACAAGCCTCGGCCGAGCCCTTCTACATGCCTATAGAACGGCTGTTTGAAAATTTTCTGATGGAACAGTTTTGCATTGGAAAATGCTGATTTGATTACATTGAAACATTTTTGTGGAAACACTGATTTTGTTGACGGTTTGTACGGAAAATTATTGAAGCATTTCATCTTCTCTTTATCATTTTGACTTATGTTATATTATAGAATCTAATATCTAAAAGTTGAAATGTTTGACCTGATTGAAAGGAAACTTTTCAATGAGATCAAAATGAAATATTTTATTAATCATTTTGCAAAAAACGCTGAGATTTTCACTTTTCGTCTTGATTCAGGACAAACCCAAATTTCGAAATCTCAGAATTTCTGCAGAATGCAAATTGTTTTTTGACCTGCTCTAGACTATATGAGTTGTAGCACTCCGAAATAAGATTGATGTCATAACAGATGGTCTTTGTATTTAATTATGATCTCTACTGCAGTAGCACCTAGAGGCCCCATATGAAAGCGAGACCCTATTGTGGTAGGCACTTGTACATAATGAAAAGGCAATCCCTACCCCGAAGAGCATAAAGTCTTAAAGGCCCTGATCCAGAAAATGCTTGTGCATAAAGTTAAGCACATGAATGTGAGCAGGGCCATGGAACCCAATTAAGCAGGAGTCAGTGTTTGCAGGATCAGGGCCCAAGTGGCTAATTTCTCAGCCTGGTTCCTTTTGTACAGAGGTTTTAAGCACGCAAGTAAACTTTAAAAAGTATGTAACACTCTCTTGGTCATCGCTTTTGCTATTATTGAACCCTTACTGAAATAAGAGCCCCCAGCTCAAGCTCTTCCTTCTGCTTGATGCTAGTAATGTTAGTGACAGATGAAATTAGCATTCTGATTTTACTGTGAGATCAAACAAGAAAAGATGTTCATGAGGGAGCAAGCACCAGCTTAAATGCTTTGGTAATTAGCAGACCTGGGAAGAAATTGTTTACCAAATTACAGGGTAATATATTGAAGCTTTAATATCCTGACACAGACTCCCTAGGCCGCTTGCCCAGGGGTTGCATAGGCAGGGACAAAACCCACAACACATTTTTACCTGCTAGATCTGCAGAGGATGGAACCAAACTGTCAAGGATTAAGTGATTGGAAAGTAGATGCAGCTGAAGTTCATTAAAATATAGGGTACAGCTGGCATGCAGCAACAGCAGGAAGGAGGGGTGGAGCAACCTGGATACAAACTTGAGAGGAGACTGCATTTCCTTGCCTAAACACCACAGTGAGTCTGACTGATTTTTACCTATTTATAAGTTTAGAAAAATCATTCTCCACATTTGTGCCCCTCCTGCAACCTGTCTCTGTGATGCCTGTGGGAAAGTTGCTGACTGACAGTGTTACAGTTGAGGAATAATTTGGGGGCTAGTTTACAGTTCTTGATTATTTAACATAGAGATAAAGAGCTACTAACTTATCTCTAAGTGTGTTGCTCTCCTTTTGTTACCTGCCTATTATTTATCTGTGATCTTTTTGGGGCAGGGACTTTGCTGCCAGTGTTTGGAGTGCACCTACTAAAGCGGGGGGGGGGGAGGATTACTGGAAATAAATAATCATAACCTGGAGTGAAAAAACTCTGCTTTGGTTTTGCTCATATCCCCAAAAGGGAAGCTGAACTTTGTCAGCTAATTGCTGGTGAGGGGAGATCCCAGCCTGCTACTGCACTCTTTTAATGCTGTTTTTACTGCCTGGTTCTTTTTCATGGTTGTGTATAGACATACTCTGCCTAGCAGAGACAGATCTAAATGTGGTTGCTTAAAAACCCCTTTTCTACGTGCCAAGTTGCACATACCTGTAGTGCTGTGTCTGGGTAGGTAAATGTGAGAGCTGTTCACGGCTCAGCAATAGCTCTCAGAGTGCCTTGGATGTTTGAACTTGTTTTGAGAGTGTGAATGTTTGCTAGGACACCTGAGGTTATCCTTTTACTCTTACAGTAAGTGTCGTGGGATCTTAAACCTGAGTGGCACCAAGAGGTTGTGGGGGGAAAACTAGCTCCAGCCATGCAGCAACTGCCTAGTGTTACGTACACTTTTTTTGTGTTGTCATCCAAACTGAGCCCAAGACTCCGGAGGTGAGACTTGAACCCATGATCTGACTTAAAGGTAAGTAAGATTACTACCAACTCTGAACTAGGTATGTGCCATCTTAAAGGCAAACTAAGGCTGAAATGAAAATCAATGGGCAACAAAATGGCAAATGAAATTTAATGTGGATAAATGTAAAGTAATGCACATTGGAAAAAATAACCCCAACTATATATACAACATGATGGGGGGCTAATTTAGCTACAACAAGTCAGGAAAAAGACCTTGGCGTCATCGTGGATAGTTCTCTAAAGATGAACACGCAGTGTGCAGAGGCGGTCAAAAAAGCAAACAGGATGTTAGGAATCATTAAAAAGGGGATAGAGAATAAGACAGAGAATATATTATTGCCCTTATATAAATCCATGGTACGCCCACATCTCGAATACTGTGTACAGATGTGGTCTCCTCACCTCAAAAAGGATATTCTAGCACTAGAAAAGGTTCAGAAAAGGGCAACTAAAATGATTAGGGGTTTAGAGAGGGTCCCATACGAGGAGAGATTAGAGAGGCTGGGACTCTTCGGCTTGGAAAAGAGAAGACTAAGGGGGGACATGATAGAGGTATATAAAATCATGAGTGATGTTGAGAAAGTGGATAAGGAAAAGTTATTTACTTATTCCCATAATACAAGAACTAGGGGTCACCAAATGAAATTAATAGGCAGCAGGTTTAAAACAAATAAAAGGAAGTTCTTCTTCACGCAGCGCACAGTCAACTTGTGGAACTCCTTACCTGAGGAGGTTGTGAAGGCTAGGACTATAACAATGTTTAAAAGGGGACTGGATAAATTCATGGTGGCTAAGTCCATAAATGGCTATTAGGATGGGTAAGAATGGTGTCCCTAGCCTCTGTTCGTCAGAGGATGGAGATGGATGGCAGGAGAGAGATCACTTGATCATTGCCTGTTAGGTTCACTCCCTCTGGGTCACCTGGCATTGGCCACTGTCGGTAGACAGATACTGGGCTAGATGGACCTTTGGTCTGACCCGGTACGGCCTTTCTTATGTTCTTAAATAAAGCACAGATCTGAGTGCTGAATGCCTTTGCTAGCTAACCTCTTAAAAATACTTTCTCCCTGCTTCCCCAGCAGCCCTGTCTGAAATAATTCTTGCCACTTGCTGGTGTCCCCAGAGTGCTTTGTTCTGTGAACTCACAGATACTGTGTGTTGCAATGAGACTTTCTGTTTCAGTGAGGTCATAGTAGGTTGCCCTTTGGAGATCCCATCTGTGCCAGGAGACTTTCAAAGACAGGAAAAGTATTTTTTAAAAGATGAGCTGCTATATTTTTCTCTGCTCAATGTCCCCTCTTGGACCGATGAGTATAGACACACTGCGCATGAAAAGATCAATTTTAACGCTGCAGTTTACCTTTAAGAAATATTTCACATCTTAATAGATGATCTGACAAGCTCCCTTGTGAAAATGAGCAGTGACACAAGGACTGGAAATGCCGTCTTTCACGGTGAGAGTTGTGACTTCTGTAACGTGTTACCTCCTGCTAACAAGCACATCACAAGTGACGTCAGATGTCTTGTCTACACGCTGCTGCAGTCCAGACTACAGGGCTGTGATTTGCAGAGTGCTCTAGATACTGAGCAGTTAGAGCGCTCTACAAATCATGAGCTTGTAGTCCAGATGGCAATGCTATGTAGCTACGCCCTGAATCTTTAGTCAGGAGTGTGTGACGAGCTATTTCAACAGACTTTTTTTTTAATCTCTGTTGCTCATTTCAATGGAATATTGGGTTATATGTACAAGCGGCCCATAAGAATGCAAGCTCCCATGATAATGAATTGCTACTGTGTATATGCAATATCTTTTAAAGGCAAAATATCCTTTGGGATAGTGGGTACTAAAGTTTGTTGCTTTAGTTTTAGCTAGCTTCTCTTTTTGAAGCCAGACATTTTAATGTAACTCTTAAACCATGTCAGCTGCTTGTCATTGCTGCACTATGTTCAGAAGACAAAATCTTGTCATGTATTTGCCCAAAAGATCCCAGCTCAGATGCACCAATCCCCACCCCCCTCCCCAGTGAGACCTTGTTCTTTACCTAATTTTCCAGCTGGGTTGACTGAGGAACAGAAAGGTCAGGGGACTTGTCAAAGGTTACACAGTGAGTCACTGGCTCAGCCAGCATTAAAGCCCAGGTTAAACAGCTTAACCAATGGGAAAGATGTTCTGTAAAATAATTTCTAATTGGGCTGACACTTTACATACCAAATTTCAACCCAATGCAATTATAAATAGCTGATGCACCAAGCTCCCTGTGGGAGCTGTGATGAAAAGATCCAACTCCATCTCTATTGCTCTAGCCGAGCACAAATTGTACAATAAAAGACTTGCCTCTAACTGGGGGGAACAGGCTGATTAAAAAAATTACACGTTGTTTGAAATCTAGCAAGTGCAACTACACTCTAATGACTTGTTTGATATCTGTTCAGTGGAAAGCTGGCAGCTGGTTCCTGTGACTAGAACTGGGCCCAGCTCCACTGTCTCAGAGCAGATGAGCCCAATCCAGCCAATTTAAGGGGACTGTGTTACACCTGGGCCTATAAAGGGCTGCCAGAAGGCAGGTAATGTGGAGGTGGAAGGGCATGATTGGGACAGGCTGTGTGAAGGGGAGCCAGAGCAGAGCCAACTCCTGTGGTGGGTCCCTGGAGCGAGGGGCAAGGTGCTCAGGGAAGCAGCCCTGGGGTCACTGCTCCAGGGAGGGAGCAGAGCTGACTAGAACTGGGAGGGAACCTGCCAGGAAGCAGAAGCACTGGAGACCCTGGGAGGGGTGCCCCTGAAGCCTGAGAGCAAAGAGTGAGTTCAAAGACAGGCTTTTGTTGGTTTACTTGCCTGTGTTAACCGAGACTAAACCTTCTTAAAGGGGACTGGTTTTGGCAGCAAGTGTTTGGAAGCTGGGGAGAAGCCTTGCCCCATGATAGACACAATCAGTATTTATGCCTGACTTTAGGGCCCAATTTTTGAGTATTTTGGCTGAAGTGCTCCCCCCCCACACACGCTGAAATAACAGGGGTGCTGTGCACCTTCATTGTCATGCTAGGTCTGTTGTTTGAAGGACAAAACACTATAACACTGTGTGATGATACTTTGAAATTTAAAAAAAAAAAATTCTATAAAGGCTTAAAACATTTTGAGCTAGAATCTGAAAAACCAGTGCAGGGAGATGGAAATTTTTTACAAATTTCATTTGTGATTTTTGCTATCAAAAGCATGATGAAAATGGTTATCAACACTTTATTTTGTTTTCTGAAAATTAGGATTTGGTTAAGTGAAAAATGTTGCTAGATAAAAATGGGGGGGGGGGGGGGAGGCCTGTTAAGCCTGTTCCCCCCCCCCCCCCAAAAAATTACAATCATTTTCTACAATGTTGACAGTTTTTCACCCAACTTTTTATTGAAGAAAGACCATTTTTTCAACAAAACCATTTTCATTAATAAAAAGTTCACAAGCTCGACTTAAAAGTTTCAGTGGCATTGATATCAGACTTGAAGAGCTCTGTGTAGCTCAAAATCTTCTCTTTCAGCAACTGAGGTTGGTCCAAATAGAGAGATCCCCTCACCCACCTTGTCTCTGATTGATATCACATCTATTTAGAACTTACGAGAACTTTTAGGGGAGTGATTTTCCTTGTTATGTATGGAAAAAATTATGGTTAATAGGTGAAGTCCGGTAAATGAAGGGCAAACGTACTAATTCAGGTTAAAACGTACTAATCCATGTTTAATACTAGAGAGCTTCATACTTTCTTGCTTTTGTGAGCTAAGCTCGTTGGACACACCAGAGGCATTTTCCCCCTCCCCCAATCCAGTGTGCCCACTGTCTCCTTCCCCTCTATTTCAAAGACTCCCTGCCCCACAACTCCCTCACTCATGCCAGGGGCTCCCAAACTTTCCTCTCTCCCCCATGTTATGGTCCCCCCTTTTCTCCCACGCCAGGGGATCTGCGTGACCTCCACATTCCCCCTTCTCCCTATTCCCCCGGCTATACCGGGTCTCCCACTCTCTCCCCCATGCCTCCTTTCCCCTTCTCTACAATGCCAGAGGCTCTGTGCGCCTCCCCGTTTCCCTTTCTCCCCATGCCAGGGTTCCTTATTTTCACCCCATGCCAGGGGCTCTGTGAGTGCCACTTCTTCCCCCACATTTCTCTTTTTTTTTTTTTTTTTTTTTCCCCCTCTGGGTGTAAACATTTTAAATGCCACTGGGATGTGGGCAGAGCTAAAATGTGGGGTATTGTTTTGCTGGAAGGTGTTAATGGCTGCCCCCAACCATTGCTTTGAGCTGTAGACAATTAGAGGTGATTAAAGCTGCTGAGGACTATCCAGATGCCAGGGCTCCATTTTCCCCCTTCTGCTTTTTCTGTATTTTTTTTTTTCCCCCCCACCAAAATCAATAGGGTTGTGGCCATTGATGCCAAGAACACTCCCAGAATTTGTGGAATTGATTGGACGTGTCATTCAAGAGTTATCACATTGTAGTCCGAGAAATACCAATGAGTTGAGTGTGAGACCTTGATTTGCTTGGCGAGTTAAGAAGTTAACTGGGGATTAGATGCGATGACCCTTGCAGTCCCTTCTAACCCTCTGATTCTATGAAGACACTGAAATTAAGGCCAGTATACATAATACTGACCTGGTTTACAGGCACATTTTATACTGATTTAACTATTTGGTTAGGTTTGAGACTTCTTTTTAACTGAAATAATTAAACCAGTACAGAAGCTAGTGTGGACACAATAATACTGGTATGGCTTATTTCCATACATTTGCAGGAATAATCTATATAGGTATAAGCACCTTTATAGGAGTATAAGTGCATCCTGACTAGGGGGTGTGGTACCACTTTAACTAGACTGGTTTCAAACTGATACAGTTAAAGCAGCACAAAAGCTGTGTATAGACGGGCCCTTCCCAATTGAATAGCAGCAGAACCAGGATTCCTGTGTGACTGCTGCCAGGTCTTCTCTTCTCATGAGTGAACTGAACTAATTCTTAAAATTGCTTTGACCCGTACTGCCTTCCGAGTAAGGCTTGTATAGCTATATTATTGAGTACAGAGGTGGCTCTTGTAAATTCTGCCTTTGGGTGGGTAGTTTTCCTCATCTCACAATGGCTTCTTTTACCAGGGAAATGTGACTCTGTTTTGTGGTTTTTACAGTATATTTATTGAACTTAATCCATCGTCCCATTCAGGAGTGCAATCCGGGGCAGTAGTGGCCACTGGTAGTGTAGATTCTGAGGAAGGTTGGAAGATGGGGGGTGGTGGGGGAGTGGATTAATCTAGTCCAAAAAAACCCACATAAGGTGAAAGTTCACAATTTTTGGTGGGGGACTGTCAAAATTTCAGCTAGCTCCACTTGGCACTTCTCATCTATAGACTCAAAGTGCTTCCAAAGGAAGGTGGTAAGCATTGTTTGTCTCATTTTACAGATGGGGAAACTGAGGCACCGAGCAGTTACGTGGCTTTCCCAACGTCACACAGGGAGACCCAGGAATATAACCCACATCTCCTGAATCCCAGTCTGGTACCCTATACGCCATACAACACTACCTCCCTGGTTATACAAATGGGTAAACCGAGGAATGAGCAGGTTAAGTGACTTGCCTATGGCAAATTTTGAAATTGGAGCCGAGGAGTCTGGATTTCAAGTCTTTGCTCTCTTGTTTATAATGGAGTAGTGCGCAAAAGCCCCAGCCAAGACTGGAGTCCTACCCACCCATCAGATTCTACTGCAGCAGGGACTTCGTAAAGGTGGATCTAGGGAAAACCATGGATTTAGAAGCTAGTTTTTTAATGTTGTCAGGCTGCAGTAGAGAGAGAGCCTGGAGTACTGGGCCTGCTGCAAGGCCTGAGGCCTAAACCAAAGTCAGCAAAAGTCAGGCCCTGCGTACAAGTTCGCTGTCCGGTACATGAACTTGGCAAGGATATGGCTGGCGTTGCTAAAACACAGGCACTCCCAAGCAGTACTAGGCACTAGGTATTCACTCAACACATTCCAGAAGGCTAGTACAAGAACATCCCAATCCAAAGTTATGGTATAAACACACTCTTCGAAGATGATACAGGTCTGGGTGGTGGTCAAACCAAAAGGTACAGGGTGTAGTTGGTAACTAACCATGTCAGAAGGGTAGGTAATATGTAGCTTGTTTGTATCAGTGTATAAAAAAAGGGTCACAGAAGGGACGTCTTTGTCTGGCCAAGGGGGCAGTGGAGAGTCCCGCCGCTGACTGAGCTGAGTCCTTGCCGCTGGGCACTTGTATGTTAGTGTCCCCATACAGTCGGCCGGGCGCTAGGACTGTGTCTTGAGGGCAATAAACCTGGCCGCGCGCCTTCGCCGCTGAACCAAATCTGCGGTCTTTCTGGGCGGTACTAGCGAGGTCTGCTGACTGCAGGGCTGGTACAGCATACGGAGAGAGAGCACACACAAATCCAGCAACTGACAATGCAGGCTACTTTACAACTGCCTTCTGCAGTTTCTTGACACTTCCTCTGAAGTATCTGGTACTAGCCAGTAGTGGAGACAGGAGCTTGGTTTGATCTGATATGGCAGGTCATGGATATCCCTATGAAGGGCAGACTGCAATTTACTCTTTACCTATCTTCTACTTTGTGCTGGCTTTCAAAGAGCGTGATCAGCAGCAGCATACCAGCCTTCCATTGTTAAACATTAGCATGGGTTACTCCAAAGCAACCAGTGGAAAAACAGAAGCCAGGGAGGGAAGGAAATCAGTGTCGCAAAGAAACCCAAACCTGATTGGTATAATATACCACTGGCTTTCAAAGCCTCATACACGGTGGTCTGCAAAATGTAATAACTTGTAATCCAGCAGAATAAATACTGTGTGAAAATATCTCTGCCTCCAAACCAGGCTTTGATAATCACAGAATGTGAGAACCAGGCGGGTGATCTCAGTCCACACTAAAGTGGATCAAATCTTTTGCAAATAAGGTCACATGACTTCATCTGCTGGCTGCCTCCCAGGCTTACATTCACTTCACTTCCTGGCATTCTCGCTCAGTATTTGCTTTGAAGAAGTTATTAGCCTCTCTGGAAGGTGCAACGTTCACTGAGTCAAGAAATCAAGGCATTGCTGAGTACAGACCGAAAGACACCATGTCAGAGTGCAGGGCTTTCTCCATCTATCCCTGAGAAAACAACAGTGGCTGTGGCTGTCAGTCAATCAAAGCTGCTGTGGAAGTTATATACAGGAAAACATTAATAGAACTTTCTTTGCATAAACACGGAACCATTTTAGAGTCTATCATAATTTCCCCTTGGCCCAATCCTTCTGCTTGTGCTTCACCGGCGGTGCAGCCTGCCTCATCTGTACCCAGACTCTCCTTGTGACCACTACTCCCTGTCCTATCCTTTTCCCTCTCCCATCCTCTACGCAGTCAGCCTTATTTTCTCCAAGACAGTGGATCTTGGCCCTGCCGCCTGTGCAGCTGCTCATTTCCTCTCCGATATCCTCCCTGTCTTCTAATCCAGCTGTGTCTAGGCCAAGCCGCTGATCTTGTTCTTTATTTCTGTAGCTTTCTGGGAACAGGCATTTCCTCAGGGCTTCCTTAATGCATCTTTATATAGTGTCTCCACCACCAGGGAAGCAAGGCAGAGCTGAGAGTGGCTAAAATAATGCTAATGGCAAGCAGAGCTGCACCTGGCCATGGCCACAGTAGTGAAGGACTTCTCCACAAGATGGATGGCTTTGGGGGCTGGGGAGACAGATGGTGGACCAGCTGACTAGAGAAGGGGGATCAGACAGGAAAGGCAGCTGGGTCCAGGGAAGAGATGGATGTGGGGCCTGAAGTAATTGTCCTGGAGAAAGGGATCATTGGTATGAAACTGCTGCTCCTCTCCCTGTATAGACAGAATGTGTTCGCACAGGCAGGCGTATCTGTGTGTTATCAGCATGGTAGCTCTGGACCATCTAGGGCTAGCAGCACTGCTTGTCCCACTTTGGAAATCGCTCTTTTCCAGTGATGTAAAACTCCCATTTCTAGTCTTGCAGGGGGAACTGAACTTGCTTTTATGAAGGGCAGGGGGTGAATGAGGCAGCCAGAACTGACGGCTGGCTCCACTCATGCAACTTCTTCATTCCTCTGCTTTTATTCTTGCACTTTGAAGAAATATGCATGTTCATTGCACAGGAGCCCAGAGTCCATAACACTGAGGGCTGGGGGAGGCGGAATTGCCTGTAGCCATTCAACCCTGCTGCTCCGGTGCCAGGACGTATAGATACCAGGGAAACCTTCCTGCCAGATTGAGTCCCATGTTCAGGACAACCATGCTGGTGTGCAAGATTTAAGGAGCATGAGGCAGGGCTGTGCCACAAAGTGCAGGGCACTCTGCACACGCTGAAGCAGACGGCAGCTGCCTTCCTTAACGATGTGGAGGTGGGCCCTGCAGACACTACCTGTCCCATCATGCAGTGACCCATCTGGAGCAGCCAGCTTGCTTGGAGCAAGATGGAGTGTTCCATGCTGGAACCTGTTGAACCTCCCTCCATATTAAGAGAGCAGCGGGGAGCCATGCTGAAGAAACCTGAGTGTCTCCTTTTGTCTTGTGGGCCGCACGCTGGCCATCCCGACCCTGAGGGCATAGGACCCTTCATCTCACCTTCTGGTTCTGGTGTCTCTGACACCTGGAGTGATTGACTGGTCCTCCTGTCACTCTGATTTGTGTGCACTTTAGTTAAAGGGATTCCTGAAAGCCTTCCCGCTTTACTCAAGACCGTGCTAGTGGGAAAGCTGTATTTTCTCATAGCATCACTAGTGAACGTTTACAAACCCTTCCACAGCCTTGAGACCAGAATGAAATTGTATCAAAGCGCCGGTCCGAATTGAGAGACTTTCCCACTGGCTGGTATTTTACAGCCCATTGGCCAATTTCTAAATCATACGTGTTAATTATTTCTGAATTCTTTTGTGTACAGCTAATGAAGGCCGAAAAGGATCCTTTAAATAGTTACAAACTCTGTAGGCTGCAAAGATATAATTGAGGTGACGGGCACAATTAGCCATTCATAATTCCTTAGAGCAGCTGATTAAAGTCTCTTTATCCCTCTTACTGAGATCAGAAGGTCACATATTTGGAAAATATAAAATGAATGAGGGACTGTCAGACTGTCCCAGGGAGTCATTGACACGTGGTATTAATACTAAGGTGTGCTTTCCTTGGAGACCCTGGTTACAAGCAACTAGCAATTAAGACACAGCAGCCAGGCATCGCCCTAGCTAGAATGACATGGGGACCAAAATGTCCACCGTGATGCATAGGGATTAATCCTTTCCTCTGAACAGTCTGTTAGCCCAGTGCATGCCCCAACATTCGGAATTAGAAGGCGAAGGCAAAGCTATTTAACAACCAATTTCTTTCCTTTCTAAATTGATTGCGTGAGTTACAGTTCTGGCTGAATGTGCTTTGCCAGCTTTTAATTTGTGTGCTTGTTCCTTGCACAGGGACGGTTCTGATGCCTTGGGAGCAGGATCTGGAGAGGTTTGATGGGGAGCACATCCCAGATATGGAGCCCAGGTCCATGGAAATGCTGTCAGAGGGATGTTAAGGAACAGAATGGGGTGGGGAGCTGGTGCATCCATCACTGCTCGAGTCCATTGGCCGCTGCCCCTTGCAGAGTTGGGAGTACAAGCAACAATATGCAGGCTGATGCAGTAACAGCCACAGAGAGTCCAGGATTACCCGCTTGGATATCCCCAGTGGTCAGCCCTGGTATTGGGGGTTGGGTGTAGGATTAGGCCATTAGTGCTTGTGAAAGGTTGTAGGTTAGCAGCCATGGAGCCTGAAGTCCTAAGGTGCAGAAAAGTGGGACAGCATCAGTGCAAACAGCCCCTATTGCCCCACTAACGTGCCGCCCCCTGAGCAAAAGGGGCCACCCCGAGGCGTGGGAGAATAGTTGATTGTCCACAGCTAGTCAATCCTTGGCCTCTGCTGACAATGCCAACAAACAGTCTCCTTGACAGCTGCAGGTTGAACTTACTCACTGCACATGGGCAGCTACAGAAATCCTGATGGAGCCCCCAACTGTGCCCCCCTGGGCCGGAGGCATGAGTCCAAATGGGTCATTTACCAGAAGTAGCAACCCCTAAAGCTGCCCAAATTACAGCTACGTAAACACCCTCTCTCCCCTCGCCGCCACGAGCGGCTTCGCAAGCCCACCTCCATTTGTGGGCAAGTTGCAGAAATGGAAATTCCAAGATGAGCCCCTGTCCTGGCAGGGAACTTGAACGCTCAGCCTATTGACTCAGAGATAAATGTGCCCGCCACTGTGACAACTCATGTACATTTGTTAGTTCCTTCCTCTGCAGTGGTGATCATGCGCCTAGCTTAGTGCTCGTGAGAGACCAAACAAACTCTGCTGGGCAAATCAACACTTTCCTTTGTTTGGGACATTTCCGAAGTTCCACGCAGCTTTAGAGAGAATTAGATTGTCCCATTGCTGGGAAAAAAACAGGATTCTATGTGAGCCATGATGGGATGTTAATCGGGGAGGGGTTTGAGTGAAGCCACTTGCCTCACTGAGCATCAGACTCTCTGCTCAGTTACCCGTGTGTAAATCTAGACAACTACCATTGACCAGTGGAATGAGTCTGGCTTTTACTCCAATGTAACTGAGGTCAAATCTGACCCTTGGTTCTGTGGACTCTGACTGGGCACAGTGGGCCCGATTCTCCTGTCTCACTGGTGTGAATTTGGAGTGACTCTGTTGAAGCCACTGGACTGGACCAGTGAATTTGGTGTAAGTGAGAGTAGAATCTGGCTCATGTATCCATTTTCTCCATACTATAGAAGAGACTTTATTCCAGAAGTTGATTCAATATGAAAGGGGATAAGGGAAATCCTTAATCAAATGTTGATTTGCAACATTCTACGTTGCTGTTCTATATATGCCTGCTATGTCTGTTTATCTAGTTATTAACACTGATTTAATATGAAAACTGTAACCCGAAGCTGAGAAACCAAAGAAACAATGGAGAAATTTGATATATGTTTAGCCTTCTTCCAAAGGATTAAAAATGTATCTGCGATAGTGGAAAATCCGCAGACATGCAACAAAGAACCCCAGGTGTTGATACTAGTCTTGAGTAGCCACAGAAGCTGGGTGGGTCAGGGGAAGATTCACCCAGCCACACAAGAAGCTTTGGGCAGGAGAGAGAGGAAGGCTTTGATTAGCAGGGGAATCCTGTTGACCTGTGGACTAGCCAACGTCAGAGAAGGCTCCATGTTTCTGAAGAGCAGCCCTGAGCCATAGAGGAAGGATCCTGGGCACCCCAGAAGGCTCTGCCCAAGCCCAGAGAACACTCCAGAGTGGTGAGGAAACTGAGGCAAGGGAGAAGACTATCAGTTTGGGCATCTCTTGAGCTGTTAAGTAAAGAGCAGAGATGTTTAGAATCCTTGTCATTCAACAGAGAGGAAGTAATACACGTAAGCCCTGATTCAGCAGAGCACTTCTGCACACATTTCAGGGTAAGCATGTTCTTACGGAACTTGCTGAACTGGGGCCAATAAGGTCTGACAAAAATCCCGTGAAGTCAGTGGACAGGGAGGGGTCTTTCCACAGGTGTCTGAGCTATGGATCAGGCCCAGGTTGTCATTTTCTAATCTGTAGGCATCTAGTTTGTTCTGTCCTCTGTGCAATCCACTCATATTAAACTCTCCCCTGACCCTGGTTTTCCCCTAAAGCCCATTTCTTTGTTCATCTGTGCACACACCTCCCTGCAGAATCTGACACAGCTTCGCCGCTTACTTTGCTCCTGTTTAATCCTCTCCAGGGGGATCGTCAATTAAATGAGCCACTGAGAAATGACTGAACACAAGTTGGCTCAGTTAATTGGTTCACATTCTCCTGACCCTTGATTGGTTAAGAAGAATCTGGTTTCCCACAATCCCTCCCCCTGCAGGTCTGTGATTGGGGGGTGAAAGTTCTGAGCCCCCCACTCCTTTTATTTTAATGTTCTTTGCCAAAGCAGGGAATAAACTGTTTGAAGGAATTTGTGCTACTCCGAATCCAGCTCTAGAGCTATGTGAGTGGCGTCACCTTCCCCAGGATCTGTTATTCCAGAGAGACTTGTTAGTCAAATAGATCTGTCCACTCTGAGACAATTCAACCCAGCCCTCTTTCCTTTCAGAGATGGAGGAGTTGGCTAGAGAGAGTATCGGCTTGCTAGCCAAGCCTACTCTGGAGTCAGGTAGCCCAAATTTATCCTCTGCCGGGGCTGTCTTTATTATGCTGAAATCATCTCTTGGAGCAGGACTTCTTAATTTCCCATGGGCTTTCAATAAGGCTGGAGGGATCACTACAGCTGTTCTTGTGGAACTGGTAAGTGACAAGTAAATATCCCAGGGCTTTCTGTATAGTGATTGACTAGTGCACTGGAGGGGGCAAAGATTCTGCATTAGTGGCTAAAAGAAATCCTGTAGCTTAATCTTTCTCTAGTGGTAACGAATGGCTTTCTGTATTTCCCCCTGTTCCTCCCACACTCCCTGTTCCCCGCAGGTCCTATAGAGTGTCTCTTTGCTGTGAGACTGACCTCCTCCCCTGCCCTCTATGCGCCACCTCTTATCCGTGTTGAAACAGTGGCACTAGCTAGTAACTGTAGAGAAAAGAGGTGAGTTCAAATGGCATCTGGTCGGAGGTGGCTCAGTGGTTTACTCTGTAATTAGGGTAGGGGGCAGGAGGTTAAAAATAGTTCAGAGCCAGTCCCTGTTGGGGATTGTGTGTCGATGTGCAAATGTATAGATGTGACTAACATTGTGCTGATCACTGTGCTTGCATATCCTCTGCCTCATGTCTATCACTGATCTCCTTTACACCCCAGCGCTGCCAACACACGAGCGCATGCTCCAAGCTAAGCATGGGAATGTTTGGAATCCGGGGCCTCAGACTGTAAACTCTTTGGGGCAGATGCCATGTCAGCCTATAGCATCTAGCCCAAGAGGGCCCCAATTCCAGCTAAGGGCGGGAGCCTTTAGCTGCCACCAAGCAATCCAAATGGAGACTCCTATCAACTTGGTACAATTATTATGGGAGAAAATATTACATTAAAAACCCCAACAAAACGTACTTGACTAACTTGTGAAGAAATGGAAAGTTTTGTAAAAATTGCTAAGGTATACGTGATCATAAAAGCAATTAACAAAGATAATTGGGTTGGTAATTGAGGTGAAGGAGGATGACAGAAATGAGGTGTATACATAACTTTCATCCAACAGTCTCATATTAAAAACATATTATTCTTATGATTTGAATAATAAACGGAGAGAGTTTGGCTCGAGCGTTCAATAAGATTCAGTTTATATATTACCAAAAGTACATTAACCTTTGATGGTAAAAACACCCAATAGATCTGACAGATTCAAATGTGCAAACTTTTTCTCAGTTTATAATAAAGACCATATCTATATAATTTTCCTTCTATCAAGGATATTATAGATTTTTATAATTAAAAGTCAATGGACTCGAAGGAAAAGCCAAAATTCAAATTATGGCTAACATTAAGCATGACCAACCTGTGTGCACTGATACTACTTCCTAGTGATAGGACTGAGGCAATGAAATCTTGCTTGAATTCACCTTTTCTGGATGCTCCGCATTAGAATTTTAATTAATAAGAACTACATTAGACTTGTGGTAAGTGATGTGGATAGCTACGGGGACAAAGATGGCACCCCTGTATGGAAATCTATGGGGATGCTGTGCGTGGGTATGACCTGTCTATTGGAGGATTTTAAATTATTTGTTCATATTGCTGGTAATTGAGATATGTAAGAGAGAGTTTTCTACTCTGAAATTTCTTGATTAATTGAAGCTTTTCCAATCAATTATCCACCGACTCCAATGCCACATTTTTCTGCAAAGTTTGATTAAAATAACATTGACTTCTTTGCACAATAATCTAATTTTCCTTCAGACAGAGGTACACAATTACCTTCATGTCTGTAGTTTCCAACCAGTAACGTTAAAGAAAAAATTTCCATATTCTCGGTTAGCTTCAACACCCATAGAAGGCAGTGGAAAGGCTCCCTTTGGCTGAACAGGTGTTTGGATTGGGCCTCACATCAGCATAAAATAGATTTAAGATAACTGGGGAGTCTTCAACATGAAAATGCAGGATTTAAGGAATCTGAAGTGAGAAAGATCACGATATGAAGATATTGAATGGGACCCAAATGAATAAATTACAGGTTGATGGAAGTCTACTAAGTAACAAAGATTCTGAAGAGTAAGACAAATACCTAATTTTCATTTATACTAATAGAATTGTTAACTATTGAGCATGTTTTAAAAGTTAGTAAAGGAGGAAAACAATTTTTTTTGTTGCAGAAGCATTTTTGTATTAACAAATAATCAAAGATATTCAATATAGTATGTACACAATCAGAATTTAAGTAACCCATTAATACGGTGCTGTTTATGTGCTAATCATGTTTATTGGCATAATATGCATTTATAATCCTCCAGCTGGTAAGAGTTCTTATACGAGATCACACAACTTGCGTAACAGACACTTTTCTTACCGCTTAACGTTGATGAGACAACAACCATTGAAATCAAATATAAAAGCACAACTGATGGGCAGCCATGTCCTCACAAATAGCCTGACAACTCCAGCATAGAAACCATTGTCTTGTCTCTAGGATTTACAGGAACTGAGTGATGTAGGGGTAGGTTCAAAAGGTTACAGGGGAATTTTTCAAAGGCACAAATGGGACTTGGGAGCCCACCTGCCCTTTATGCCTTTTGAAAATCTTCCCCTCACGAGAATATGGACCTTTATTATGTTGATGGCACTGGACCTTCTCCTCCTCTTCCTTACACTGGTTTCAGTGAAATTACTCCTGTTGTATAACAATCAAGCTTCACTGGTGTAAGTGAGAAGAATGGGGCCCCACTCTCTCTGTTCGATTTTTATGAGGAATATGATCTGAGCCCCATTTTACCTTTCCTGCATCAAGTTTAAATGAGTCACTGACTGAGGGCCTGAAAGCCCTCTGTCCAAAGCCCACTGAAGTGAATGGGGTTGGGATAAGGGTATAAAGTAACAGATGTGATCAATTTGTTACCTAGTCCTTTCAGCTTGATGCAAGCAGGGTCCATAAGAGTCGGGACATGGATGAAATCAGGGCTACCTGGAGAGCTATCTTCCTGTTGTTAGCTCACAAAGGAGAGTCTGACTACCTGTGCAAATTCTGTCACATGGTGCTGAGACTTTCAAACGTATTAGTCTGATCTGTAATACACAATATGGTGCTTTAATGTCACCGTTAGAATAATTAAACCAAAAGATGATTCTGTGGGGTGTTTTTTGAGGGGGGCGGGGGGGGAGTTCTCTTGATTTAAGTGGAGCGGCCTGACTTTCCATTTTCTCTCTCAAAGTGCATGTTGGGGTGATTTAGGGCCTTGATTTGCCAGCTGGGCTGTGACCCTGTGGCCCTGTTCCTTACGGTGAGTAGTCCCAGGGAGTTACTGACTCTAGTATTTCTTCAGCACGCACTGGCTCAGTGGAACTTCTCACAGCTGTGCATGGTGGATGAGCAGGACCTTGAACTGACGCTGAGGAAATCTTATCATATGGGCCTGATACCCAGAGATGCTGAGCACCCACAACGCTGACTGAAGTCAAAGGGAGTGGGGGCAGCTAAGCCAGGCTGGAAATGAGGCCCGTGTGTATAGCTAGTTCTCTGGCCTTTTTTCCCCCTGGTTCTAGTGGATTTAACTGAAGTCTAAATGAAAATAAAGGCAGGTTTAGATCTTTTAACTTTGTATTTTATTTTAAATAAGATTACTAACAGGTGTGCATTAACTAAGAGATTTCTTCTGGGTTCATTCCCTCCATGAAGGCAATCTTCCCCTGTAAGATGTATTGTTTTGGGTGTGTCCATCTCTGCCTCTGTCATCCTCATCAGGGGTGTAATTGGTGCCATGGTAAATGCTTGCTGGTGAGTTTGCAGGTTTAGGAACTTCTAGATCTTCTCTGCAAAACCCCCGGAAGAAACTTAATCTGATTCTTGGCTCTTCCATCTCAAATATCAGACGTCCCTTGTAATTGCTCTGTGCTTGTATAATGGTGATTTGAGTGACGGCAGTGAAGGGACGTCTGCACTGCAAAGAAGAACTCGGAGCACTGAGTCTCAGAGCCCAGATCAAGGGACTCCGGCTTGCGGGGCTCAGGCTGTGGGGCTCAAAACAGCAGTGTAGACACTCCCAGTCAGGCTGGAGCCCAGGCTCTGAAACCCAGCAACCGGGAAGGGTCTCGGAGCCCAGCTCCAGCCTGAGTGGGAATGTCTACGCCGCTATTTAGCCCTGTGGCCTGAGCCCCGCAGGCGCAAGTCAATTGACCTGGGCCCTGAGACTTGGTGCTGCAGGTTTTTCTTTGCATTGTAGACCTACCCTCAGGGTCAGATCCTCAGCTGGTGCAAACTGGTCTAGCTTCAGTGACTTCCGTGAAGCTATGCTGGCTCCCACCAGCAGAGGATTTGGCTTAAGGAATCTACTTTGCTGCTTGTTTTCCATGTTACCACATGAAATACATGGGGAGTACCCCCAAAAAGTTCAGCAGGCCGGCCTTAGGCAGGGCGGCAGATGGGTGAAAGTAACTCCAGACACTTACCGGTATGGGGCCGGGGTTGGGGCTGGCTCCGGTCCCTGTAAGGGGCGGGGCCTCGGGCAGAAGGGGTGGGGCTGATAGGGGTCAGCATCCCCCAGCCAGCCCTTCCAGGACGCCTGGCCCGCGCCGCCCGGGGCTCCAGTGGCGATTTAAAGGGCCCGGGGCTCCTTTTAAATCGCCGGGCCAGGGGCAGCTGTTCCCTTTGCCCCCCCCCCCGCCCGTCAGCGGCCGAGGGGGGGCAAAAGGGGCAGCTACGTTAAAACGCTGCAGGGTCCTTTGCTGTGGCAGTGCTTTAACGTTGCTGTGCTCCCCCCCCTGTAAGTGGCCCTGCTGGTAGGGCCGCCAATGGGGCGGGGGGGAGGGGGGCGCAGCAATGTTAAAGCGCTGCCGGGGCGGCCCTGCCGGGACAGACCTGACAAGGGAGGCAAAAGGGGCAGGGACATGAAAGCGCTGCGCACGGGCCGGTGCGGGTTCTTACCGGTACGTACCGGCTCACGCGGCAGGGCAGTGGTGAGAACCTTGTAACCGGTTCGATTGCATTTATAATGATATCGACCTCCTATGCGACGTGCTTGGAGATCTGCTGATGACAAGTGCTATGTAAGGGTAGGTGCTATTCTTTCTCTTATGTCTAGCTCAGGTTTCCCAGCGCAAAGAGGCAGGAAGGAAAGTCCTTCCCTAACTGCAACACTTCCCCCCCCCCCCATCTGTCCTACTTCTGCATCGTCAGTTTCACTGTTTCCCATGTAGCGTCAATCAGTTTCCCTTAGTCTTGGGGTTCACTCTTTTGCATGGCAGCTGCCAGCAAGAGGGAGAAAAAGATTTTTAAAGCTGGGATTGGAAACCCACAAAAATTGGCAGGGGAAGTTGGTGGCAAGTGCAGTATCTGAAATCACTTCCAATTCCTTTTTCATGTATCAGAGGGGTAGCCGTGTTAGTCTGGATCTGTAAAAGCAGCAAAGAATCCTGTGGCACCTTATCGACTAACAGGAGTGTTGCAGCATGAGCTTTCGTGGGTGAATACCCACTTCTTCGGATGCAAGTAGTGGAAATCTCCAGGGGCAGGTATATATATGCAAGCAAGAAGCAAGCCAGAGATAACGAGTTTAGTTCAATCAGGGAGGATGAGGCCCTGTTCTAGCAGTAGAGGTGTGAAAACCAAGGGAGGAGAAACTGGTTCTGTAGTTGGCAAGCCATTCATGTAGCTGACTAGTTCCCAGGTGCGCCATTGCTTTAACAGAGGCGGTAAGCAGACATTGTGATGAAACCAAGGGCTGTCTGCTGACCAATCGACGTTTTAGAAGTTAACCAGTTGGGAAAAGTGCGTCTGGGAAGGATGAAGTATTTCAATCCCAGTGCTGTTTGTGAGTCACCTCTCACGCAGTCAGCGAAGTTCACTTGGAGGATAAGAATTCAGACAGAATCTATGGAGCTGCCACCTTGGTCATGAGGCACCTGCTATCCGATCTGAAACCCACTGAAGCAAAATTAAACACTTCTTGGGACTCCAGAAAGCGTGATTGGGGGTGCGTGGGGGAGCATGGCTGCTGTACCACCCTTGAAGAAGATGAAACGTCTGCTCCATTGATGACTGGGGCAGAGCCCACTTTGTACAGCCGCGGTGCTAGTGAAAAGGAACGATCGGAGAGTCCAAAAGCTGTGATGTGGGAGCACAAGGGGGTGGGAGAAAATCATTGTCTTGCCCTCTATCCCTACCCCCGCCCTCCTGTGCATTCATAGAGGACTGAGCAGAGTCCTCCCCTAAATCTTAATCATCTTCCCATTTCAATATCTCTGGCGTATTGAACATATTATTTTTTGTGGATTAAAGTAGCCTTTAATATGTGGCTGGGATGGAGGCTTCACACTGAAAGCCCATCGGTAGATTTCTCATTTGCAGAGGCTGTCTGCCTTTAACAGTTACTACAGAGTGGTAACTGACATTCCCTCCGGCAACAGGTACGCGGTGATGCCTGGCAAATTCTGAGTTTTGGCTGGTTCCTGATGTAGCCATTTTACATGGTAAGTGCCAGTTCTATACCTTGTATTGTCCTAACACTTCCCATTCCTTCATCTGAGAGGTGTGGGCTGCGCACAGAACTGGGAACGAGGCCTCTTGCGTTCAGATCCCGGCTTTGATGCTGACTCTCTCCCCTGCGCAGGATGTAGCAGGAGAGAAGAAGAATTTTCTCAATTTCAGGCCTAGTGGGGTTGGCAAGGGAAAAAACGGCTCAAGTGTAGTAGTGAGTTAGGAAGCCATGATGCTGCCTTTTGGGTTTTGTTTTTTACAATCCTATCCCTCTTGCTGTGTTACACATTGCTGTGTTACACACACACACACACACACACACACACACAGAGATATCAAGCGCTATGTTTCTATATGAAGGGTACTTTAGAGTACAAAAAAACAACAAGCGAGAGAACGGCGTGTGGCTCCTTGTGACGGGCTGCAGTGGCTCGGAGAACCAAAACCCACCACTGGCTGTGAACATGCGAAAGAGCGGTGGCAATTTGAAGGTGTGGTGTGCGCCATAAAACACAAGCATCGCTCTTTTATAGCTGCACACAGCGCGTGGGTAATACTGAGGTGATGCTGCTGGACGGTGTTTTGACAGGACAATTTGCTAACCCATGATTATTCTCCTAAAACGATCCTTCATTCGTAGCCTACCTTGGCCGCTAGTGTAAAAAACCACCACCACCACCACGGACTGACACACTAGGTGTGTGTCCTTCAGAATAGCATTGGCAGGTCGCCTGTGTTCTGCTATGGCCCAGGTTCCACCGGGAAATAAACAAGAGACACCAAACCTAAAGACTCTCGTTACACTTGCATATTCATTGTACTCCAGCCTGGATGGATACGTTACATTATACATAGCTATATAACACCCCTTTCTAGCCATCTATGAATCAGGGCTAACCGACTGCATTAGAAACGTCAATGCATCCATTAAAGTAGGCGGTTAGATTGCCCTCTGCCATCTAGTGGCCGGATACAAGATTGGACGTTGCCAATTCTGTGTTAGATTTTTCTCTCTCATCCCTCAAAAGTGGCTTTTTGTTCTATGTTCGTACAGCGCCTAGTGCCGTGGGGTCCTGGTCCAGGACGAGGGCAATACAACTAATAAATTAGTGATGGCAGTGATTCTGCTCTCTCCCTTCTCTATCTCCTAATGGTTCAGAGGCATTCACTTTACTAGAAGAATCAAAAGGAAGCAGCCTCCTCTTGCCAAAGCCTGTGATGTGTTTGTCTTGGGTATCAGTTGCTTTACGTGTATGTTACAAAGCTGCCTTGTAACTTCCAGGGCTTTTTGAGGAAAGACTTTCACAGCATAAGATGGGCAGCTCTAATCCTCACTGGTTAAAGGAGGGCCACTGTAAATGCAAACTCACTGCGCTTTTCTTTCCTATGTCCTCCATCTCTGCAGGGCTCCTTAATATTCCTAATTAGCGGCCTAGTGATCCTGGGATATGCCTCCTCCATCAGCACCCAGTCCACGTACCAGGGCGTAGTCAGAGAAATCTGTGGGTCGGCCATTGGGAAGCTCTGCGAGATCTGCTTCATTTTAAATCTCTTCATGATTTCCGTAGCCTTCCTCAGAGTGGTGGGCGATCAGCTGGAAAAATGTAAGTGTCCCTGCTTAGGGAATGGACCTGACACAGAGTCCCCTTGTTCTGACCGTGACCCTAGACCCACCAAAGGAGAGGTGGCCATTCATGCTCGTGCCAATAGCATGAGCTATTGCAGTCTGCGTCATTCAGGCTGTCTGCATGTATGTAAACTGCCCCATAGGCGTGCGTAAGAGACTTCCAAAACAAATGTGTTGGGCTTGATTTTTGGGGCGGGGATGCCCAACTTGAGATACCATAAAGAGGCCTGATTTTTGGAAAGTGCTGAGCGTCTGCTCTCTGAGAAATTGGCCCCTTTAAGGCGTCTCCAGGAAAGCACCCGAAATCACTAGTCACATTTGGAAAATTAGGCCGTTAACTTTATCAGCACAGAGACAATTTTGAGGGAGGCCGAGTGTTTGGCACACCCTGCGCCCTGTGTTTTTGGCGAAAGGCGGCCGTCCTGTCAATGTTCTGTTCTGCCAAAGGCCACTTTCTCCCATGGTCAGTCCCTCCCAGACTTTGTGTAAACTCCTGTTTCCAGCGGAGGCTAGTCCAGCGTCTGACAAGCTGTTACACTGATAGGACTGTAGACTCCCTGTAGAGACTGCATGCTGCATGTGAGATTCTTACGGCCCTTGAGCCCTCAGTTTGAAACTTGATCTTAATTCCTGGGTGCTAGCGAGCAGTTCCTGTGTTTGAGATCTAAAAAGCGATTCACGCTGTTGCTGACCACTAGGACAACGCGAGACAAGCGGATGCTGATCTCCCCTGCCCCCTTGAACCACCTCTTCCATTTCTCCTCTTCAGTATGTGACTCCCTCTACATGAATGTGACTCTGAGTGGAGAAGGGCCTCCTCCTCCCCAGCATTGGTATACAGATTACCGCTTCACCCTGACTGCCCTGTGTGCCCTGGTCATCTTCCCTCTGTCTGTTCCCAGGGAGATTGGGTTCCAGAAATACACCAGGTATGCTTGGGGCTGATGACAGAGCTCTGAGGAAGGCTGGTAGGCTGAACTGGGGCCAGATGCACCCAGCCCTGCAAGCCAGGGGTGAGAGGAGCGTGCTAAGCCTGGTGCTCTGTTAAGTCCCCACATCGGGTGAGTTGTAGTAAGAGGAGGGACATGGCAGGTGCAGGCTGATGTGCACCAAGAACACTGTGCCCTATATGCCCAATGAGCCACTGAGCAGCTGCAGGTAGCCTTCAGATTCCTCCCGGGACAGCGGCTGGCCCTCCTCCCTGCCCTGGTCTCGCTTTCTTCTACGTTCTGGTCTTAAACGCACTCAAGTGAGCCACTCCCCCTGGCTAGCAGGAGGAAGGGCTGAAATCCGGCACGTGCACAGCCTCCGCGTTAACGCAGATTTTATCCACTCGCCCAAATCCTGGCCACGCCCAGGCTCTGCCACTTGCTGCCCATCCTCGCCCACTGCTCCAGGCAGTGCAGGTGAAGAGCTTCTGACCACGCTACAGAAACACCTGTCCACGGGTACTGAATCCGGGCTAGTGCTTTGGGTTTGTGTGCATCATTGGGAGCCCTACACGTGTGTTAGCCGAGCTCTCGTTGGCTTGGGACTTGCTGAATTGGTTTCACTTCTTAGAAAAGGTTAAGAAACTTCCTGGTGAACATGGTAAATACAACATGGCAAGTGAATCCCTAGGGTCAGAGCAGAGCTGAGAAGACAAGCTGGCTGTCAGCCAATAATATCACTTGTAATTAGGTATATCTCCATATATTATTATTATTATATCTCCTAGAACTGGAAGGGACCCCGAAAGGTCATCGAGTCCAGCCCCCTGCCTTCACTAGCAGGACCAATTTTGCCCCAGATCCCTAAGTGGCCCCCTCAAGGATTGAACTCACAACCCTGGGTTTAGCAGGCCAATGCTCAAACCACTGAGCTATCCCTCCCCCCAAAATAAATATATGGAGATATACCTGGAGATAGCTGGAAGGCACCCTGAAAGGTCATCGAGTCCAGCCCCCTGCCTTCACTAGCAGGACCAAGTACTGATTTTGCCCCAGATCCCTAAGTGGGCCCCTTCAAGGATTGAACTCACAACCCTAGGTTTAGCAGGCCAATGCTCAAGCCACTGAGCTCTGGGGAAGACTATAATATATGGAGATATACCTATCTCATAGAGCTGGAAGGGACCCCGAAGGGTCATCGAGTCCAGCCCCCTGCCTTCACTAGCAGGACCAAGTACTGATTTTGCCCCAGATCCCTAAGTGGCCCCCTCAAGGATTGAACTCACAACCCTGGGTTTAGCAGGCTAATGCTCAAACCACTGAGCTATCCCCCCCAATAAATAGGGTGGGACCTAAAATAGACACAGTAAGAAGAGACTGTGAGCATGTTAATCTGACTTTCTCTGAGGTTGCGTCCTTTCAGCAGCTCTCACTTGGGCAGAGGTTTCTGAATGACACTCCAGGTCCCATAGCAATCTCACAGGAATGGGGGTGCAAAATCTGGGTCTTGGCCAAACGGCATCTTGGGTAATTTTCTGTCTACCTAAATCCCCCTGCCTGCCGTTTGTTCAAGATATTAATCTTTCCCTTTCACTCCCTCAAACTCCTGGCTAGTGCTGCTGGTGCAGTGTGTCTCTCGTTCCACCCCAGAGGAGGTTGCATTTCAGTGGCGGGTGAACTCATTCCTGTATCTACCGTCTCTGTAAAGCTAAGAAGTGGTGAGTGTTACAAAAAGCATGTACATGGCATAGGGCGTGACTGTGCTCCCGCTTTCCCCTCTGTGAATTGGGAGCAAATCCAGTGACGTCAATGGAGCCACAGCAGTGTAAACCAAGCGAGAGAGGAGACTCCTGTTAGTTAAAACGTTTCTCTCTGTGGACAGGGAGGTGTTTCCCTTTGTGCAGATACTGGTGCATGTTTGGGCTCTGGCTGCAGTCCCATGAACTCACAAGCGCAGTATTTTCCCAGTTTCAGTGAGTAGCCAGGTTGCTGCCCTTATGAATCGCAGTATATTCTCTGATAGGGTTGTAACTCACACTCATTGAACATTACAGCCTGCCAACATAGCGTGGCTGAATCTTCATTCTGTACGATAAAAGCGTAACACTTTTCCTCTCCAATCTTTTGTTTTAGTATTTTAGGTACTTTGGCTGCTTGCTACCTGACCCTGGTGATTATAATAAAATACTACCTAAGAACGGAGCATGTTATCATGCATGAGCACCATTATTCCTCAAGGTAAGTATTGGTGCAACCATTTATCACTGCTTCAAGGGACTCCAGGCTCCTTGACTTGGCACTAAACCCAGGAGGCAAATGTGCTGAGTGGCAATTAGGATGCTAACACAACAAATGTGCTGGAACTTCAGGGCTGTTTTTATGCAGTGCCTGGCTGTTAAAGCTGCAGGAAAGTCTGTCTGTGTTTTTTCCTTTGCATTCCTCCTCCTTGGCTTGCCATGCTGTGCTAATGTCCTGGAGGAGTCCTGGATCTGCTGACAAGTTAGTGGCCTGTATCTCAGGCCATTAGGGAGTGCTTGGCTCTCCCTGCCCCTATAACTAATCCAACAAAGTGCATGCTGCTCACTTTGAAACAAGGCTAAGCCATTGCAGGGTGGTTAGCGTAGTAACCCTTTGTTGCTGGGATGCGGATGCCTAAGCAGGGGGGTTCTATGTATTGGGGCCCACCAGATACCTCATATGGGCAACAGAGGGGTGGTTAAAAATGTGGTTGTACGAGGGTTTAGGTTGCATAAAATAGCAACTTCAGAGTCAGATCCTCAGCTGGCAGCACAAATCAATGCCACATACATGACTTCAGCGGAGCGATGCAGATGATCTGGCCCTCTATTTTGAAGGCCAGAGGATACGTTATTACAAAGGGTCTGTGAGCCATCTGGGTATTTGAGGCATGCAGGCATCATTGGAAGATGATGAATTCTTGGGTGTGGGGAGAAATGTGTGTTTCAGGGTCTGTCATGGCTGTGTGGCTCTTCAAAGGTGACTGTGCATGGAGGGTGTGAGGGAGAACTGGGCTTCTGTCCTTTTTCCTTATCTATTTTGCTTCAGTCTGATAAATCAAGAAGGCCTGAAACCCCCCGCCCCCACACACACAAAATTCCCCAGTGGGAGGCTTTTTCTGCTTTCTTACATTAGAAATTCCAGTTTTGTCAACCCTGAAAGACTCCAGGGCCTTGTCTACACTAGGCAATTGTAGCAATAAATTCACTTTGGTACCAACACCAGTTCAGCTGCACTAGCATTAGTAAGAGTGAGAGCCCTGGCTGGGGCAGGGGGCTGGTGGCTTTAGGCCTCTTTACCACTGTTAAACCTGCTGAGGAGATGGTTCACGGCAGGTTATAAAGTGGGTGTGACTGTGGGAGCGCTGTCTGTGCCAGGGGTTCATTGGCAAACGTGTGGGGCTGCCAGTGGGGAATTATTCCCTCGGGTAGACCAGGGTTTAGGGGTCCGTGTGCAGCGAAGGCCCCAATCCTGCAACTGACTCCACGTGAGCTGACCCTCCTGGAAGCCAGCGGGGCCCCAGGCACGCAGAGTCTGTTGCAAGAATAGGAGCTGAATTCTCTCTTGTGTAAGTGGCTGCAAACTTGCCTCCTTTTGCAATAGCCAGTAGACACGGTGCTGCTGGGCTACTTTCCCGGGGGGCAGCTTTTCGCTGTAGTGCCAGGCAAGGCTGGGAATGTATTTCTCTTCCTGCCCCATTGACTGACTTTTTCTTCAACTGAACTGATCAGCTGTGCTCCCCTTCCTCTCCCAATCTTGCAGGGTGTCTTCCTTGGCGTCCATGTTTAGTGTCATCCCAACGATCTGTTTTGGATTTCAGGTAACAGCACCGTGGATTTCCATTGTCCTTTTCTGTGGGCCAGTCCAGCAGGTCGCTACTACAGCTGCCTTCGCAGAAGCTCTCACTTAACATGATGCCCCAGGCTAGGGAAGCCCCCCTCTGCCTCCCGGATTCCTGACCAGGACAGGGAACAAGCAAAGAGACCCACCCCCCTTCCCACCTCCACAAGACCATGCATCCCAGAATCGACGGGTGGGACACGGGGGGTGAAATCCTGGCCCCAGCAAAGTCAAGGGCAAAACTCCCCCTGACTTCCATGGGGCTAGGTTTTCACCCTGGGAGTTTAGGGAGTGCAGTGTACATACCTGTCTGCTGCAGACGTGATCCCAACGTGGAGCTGTGTCCTTCATTAGTGAGTCTGGGGGGACAGGGGAAGGGGCTTGATTTAAGGAGCTTCCAGTAATGGGCATCTCTTTCTCTAAGCAGTAGTGTTAATGGGGCTGCCTCACGTGGGAAGCCTGATACAGTAAGAGCCCTGCATAAGCCACAGGGTCAGCGCAGAGTGAGGGTTTGGAGCTGTGTTCTGGTCCGGTCTCCGAGCAGGCAGAACCAGTGGAACCCAGATCAGAGCTCCCCTAGACTCAGCTCCATAGCAGGTTAGCTGCTTGGCTCAGTTCCTGCCCCATGGAGGGGGTGGGGACAACAAGAACTATGGGGTTTGTCGCTTCCCTTCCCCTGCTGTCTGAGGTGGGGAGAAAGGAACGGCTCTGTTTCCGGCCCTGAGAGGGGTGGGAGTGGCCCCTTCCAGAGGCAGAGAACATCCCCTTCTGTTCTCCTGGCAGGAGGAAGGACCAGCCCTTTGTTTTGGTGACTGGGGAGAATCGCTCAAGGGGCAGTGACCTGTCTCTGGAGGGGACTCAGGAGGTACCCCAGCAGTCTGCCTCCTGCTGAGGCAAGGGCCTGGGGGAAGGGCGGAGTGGCTGCGTATGGGAGTGGGAGGCCCCAGGGGAAGGTTTGGGGGTAGGGCAGTGGTGGGACTGTGGCATAGAGGGAATATGAGAAGCCGATAGCTTGCAGCTCATGTGGCGAGAGGCATTTCATCCTCCCTTCACCTGCTGCTAAGCGTGCAGTGTTCTCTCGTGTGTTTCAGTGTCATGAAGCCTGCATTGCCATCTACAGCAGCATGCACAACAAGAGACTCTCCCTTTGGATCGTGGTGTCTGTGCTCTCCATGCTCTTCTGCCTGTTAATTTATTCTCTTACAGGTAACCCCTCCCGCTCACTTTATCCCAACCTGCTGAAACTTTTACCCCCTCCCCTCTCACCCAGAAACCGCATTGCATGGGTAGGCCTTGTTGACACTGGACAATGACTTCATGTTAGACCACATGTGAAACATGCCATAGCGCTCAGACAAGGGCTTTCCTGATTAGCATCATGGCAGCTAATTGTGCTCAGGATGCCTTTAAATTGTTTGACTAAAGATTGCTCCAACTCTTTATAGCTCAGCTGCCATAGGGGGGAGTCATTTGGCAAGGAAGTTTTATAAATTTGTCTTCCTTAAAGGCTTCCTCCCACATAAGTGATAAATACACACACAACCTATGTTCAAATAACTTTACTACAGTTGCAAAGTCAAGCGTTCAGAAGTGCCAGAATTAAGTTTGCCTGCGCAATCGTGATGCGGCCCTCTGTTGCGTCTGCTTTCGAATACAGTCTCCAGTTACGTAATCCCCAACTATATTTCCCACAGGGCCCCAGCCTCAGTCGGCGCACTGAATGGATGGTGCTCCCTTAACAGAATAGCTCCTCATTAAGTGGCCACCATCCATTCTTTCAAATCTTTTATACCCCCGCCCCGCAAATCAGCCTGAGGCAGACACCCAGCATGCAACATTTCAGCCCAAATGGCTAAAGTTTTGCAAAGTTATAAGCAGATTTTTTATATGCGACGTGTTGGGCAACTTTAATAATAGGCAATGCTACCCGCCCCGGCTATAATGAGCAATACACATTCATTTTAATAACTTCCCTCGTAGTTGGTTCCTCTTCCAAACTCCTCCCCAAATGGTATCACGACGGTAGCGCAATATCACATTTAATGCCTCTGATCTTTGCTGCTTCTGTTTCTAGGGCTTTATGGCTATTTAACCTTTGGTGCTGATGTTGCGGCCGATATTCTGATGTCATACCCAGGAAATGACCTGGTCATCATTATAGCCCGGCTACTCTTTGGCATCTCCATCATTACCATCTACCCAATCGTTCTCCTGCTGGGGAGGTAAGAGAGGCCGCAGCTGTGCATGGCTATTGAAATGTGTGGAGCTGCAGTGTTTAGGAATGGGCTTATGCCCACGCTGACACGGTGGTAGGTGTCAGTGATGTAGTTTTCATCCAGAGAAGATTTGGAAAGAGAGGTTACTAATGGCAAAACGCAGCCCACCTCTAAAACAGTGAATTGGTTTCAAAGCTAACGCCTTAGACGAAGACCCAAATGGGGGTGGCTGAAAATCTGCCACCGACGGGGTATCCCTTCACAATGGTGAAGGGAGAAAGCCAGGGAAGGGCTAGTACGGCAAGGACCATAGGAGCGAAGAAGGTTCATCAAGACAGTGGTCACCGCATGGAAGGCAGTGACAACCTCCCCACAAGGGATCGATGGGCAGGGGCTGTCTGAGATTATAAAACAGAACCGCGGGCAAACAGCCTTGGGGAAGGGTGTTCAGGCGGCCCAGCTGGCACATCAAAAGCCCCTAGTTGGCGGGGGGTCTTGTGGAAGGGAAAAGGAAGGGTGTGTCTCGAGGAGCCCGACCAAGAGGATCAGAGAATCTTAGCAGGCAGGTATCTTCCCCTCACTGTAACAAAGCCGAGGGGAGTGTAACTCGCTGAGCCCTGTCTTGGCTTGAGCCTCTAGGTGCTTCTGTCATACAAACAGTGAGTTGTCCCTGGCCTTCGTGCAGGGGCAGGAACTTCTGGGCCCATGTTGGGAGGGGGAGGTGGTGAAGCCCTGGCCTCTCCCTTTGCAGAGCGTGCTGGGGAAAACAGCCTGTCTCATCCCCAAAGGTGGTGCTTTCCGTCTGCGCACAGACACGCTTGGGAAGGGGCAGCAGTGAGTGTGTGGGTGGTACAAGTCTATCTACACAGAACGCGTGTTCCATGAGCAACTCCCTGCCGGAGTGGAGCTGAGCTCTGCACTGCCCCCTATTGAGTGCATTGCTCAAACAATACAATCCAGACCAAGTAACTGGAGCCCCGATTATGCATTTCGCTGTGAAGAACAGCCAATAGCTTGGGACACAAGAAAGACCCCATCACAATACATGACTGACCGTAGGCGTTAGCAGACACAAGGGCAAGGAGTTCTGAACCCAGCACAGCACTGTATGTAACCTGGCTGTGTCTGCTTGATAGGTCTGTCCTACAGGATGTCTGCCTGAATGACAAGTGCAGGTCTGTCGTGCTCCTGGAGCCTTATGAGAGGTGTACGAGGATTGTGCTGACTATCACGTGGATCATAGTGACGCTCGTCATTGCTCTGTTTGTCCCTGACATCAGCGAGGTCATCAGTATTATTGGTGGCATCAGCGCGTTCTTCATCTTCATCTTTCCAGGCACGTACTTGTTAACAGATGCGTGTGCATTTTAATGCAGAAGCTGAGCCTGGGAAGGGTTTGATGCGTTAGTTACGATTGATTAGTGAGGCTTCTAAACTTACTTCCCATGTTCTGAGTCTCTGGGATGAAAACGCTTTTTTGTGAATTAATTTCCTTTGAAAACTGCGGTGACAGAAGGGAATTGACACGGAGGTGGGGCTCCTGCTCAGATTTTTCTCTGATCAGGTGCACCGGGATCTTTGTGCAAGTTTAAAAAACTTCTCAATGACCACTGCTCCATTTGCCCCTTTAAACAAACAAAACCCAACATCATCTCTCCCCAAGATTTCATCTGGGGGCTCTGAGCTGGAGGGGGAAAGAGGGTGGATTTTTGAAGTTTGCCTTTCTGCTTGGGCCTATTTCTAGAGCAAAGAGCCAGGCTGAAAGGCTCCAGAATTCATAGACTCTTTAAAGTAGCCCTCAGATAAGAATTTGCTGATGTGGCTGCAATCTGGCAGTTTTGGATACAAATAAATGTTCATGAATTTTGTTTGGTAACTTATCAGTGTGTCCATTAGTCACAAGTTCTGATTCTCTGCAGCCTTGCATCTTTGTGTAATCCCTTACACCTACACAGAGTAGGTGTAAAATGCAATGGAACACATTAAAAACTCTAGGCTTGACTATTTTCTGGGTGGGGGATTGTTCATTCTTCAGCAAAAGGGAGACTCTTCTGTTGAAAGGAATGTGTCTAGAGCTGCTTTTGCAAGGCACTCAGTAGCGGGGTGTTTCTCCGTTCATTGCTGTTTTCAGCTACCACCCTCTTGAGCAACTGTTTTGTAGTTTCCGTCACTGAAGGTGTGAGAGGTACTTATAGCTGGAAGCTCCACTAACTTTTATTTCAAACTGCCTCAGGACTGTTGATTTTACATAAATTCCCTGGTTGAATTTTTTTATTTGTTTATTAATTTATTTTTTTAACAGAATCCCTTCCTCTTTGAGCCTCCTGGGCTAAAAACTCTTCACATAGACGTGTAGGTGCCAATTATAATGCTGACTCTGGCCTGGCGTTCTCAACATGGCAGTTAAGATTTTCAGGTGTTCCAAAATGGCCATCATGAACTTTCTTGCAATAATTCCAATAGTCATCAGAGGGGCACAAGCTTAGTGGAAAATTGACTCACTGGAGAAATCTTCCTCTCAGTGTATGTAGGGGAGGTGGGAAGGGGGAGATCAGGAGGAAGACCTGATCAGGTTGCCCATGTGTTGAGAACGTTTCAAAAACAAATGTGATTCCAGAGTCGTGTGTGGCTTCAGAACAACGGTCTGTGTGAATTTCCAAAGATGGTCTGATCCTAACAGAACCTTGTAATCTACACACACTGTTTTTGGTGGGATGCAATGTAGGTGGAGGTAGATGTGAAATCTAATGGATGCTCCTGGCATTCAGTAACACATTTTCTGTGGGCAAAGAGAGGGAGGAAAAAAGACACTTCCTTCCTTACCCTTCTCCGTTTACATTCCTTCAATGCTCCGTCACATTTCCATACTGCTAGTAGTTATCACATGTTATGGAAGTGACAAAGGCCCAGATTTTTAAGATATTTAGGCGTTGCAATACTGAGCAAAGCAATGCCTAAATACCTCTAAAAATCTGAGCCATTGTCATTTGTTTCCTAAGTAAAATGAACCCATGTGAATGATTTTATGTAACAGCAACCCTCCAAATGTAGCTGGGTGTCATACAAAAGTTTAAAGTAACAACTAGAAGTGAGTTCCCGTGCCGGCAGAGCAGAAGCCACAAAAGAAAATGATGGAAATCCTGCTAAACATCTGAAAATAGGGGAAAAAGTCTTAACTTAAGGCATCCAGCTGACTTTATCCATCCATGTTCTAATAGAGCTGTAGTGCTGATAGGCAATGCACAACTGAACTAATGCAACACCTTGGCAATTAAATGGTTCCTTCTAAAATTGCCACTGCCTTCTCGTGGTTACTGGGAGGAATATTTGGGAATGAATGTAACATATTTAAATGACATACATGATATGTTTTGATTTGCAGGACTATGTCTAGTATGTGCAATGGAAACAGAACCCATCGAACCAAGAAAAAAGTAAGCTTCCATATACCATGTTGGGCTGGATATATGCATATAAATATTAGCTGTTCCTAGTGCACTACATGTATAGCCCATGTAAGTGGAGCTGTCCCTGATGGTCAGTTCAAAGATGTAGCAGTTCCCTCCATTTCTGTCTCCATCTCCCACACATCAGAAGTGCCCATGAAAACTTAACGTAGAATGAATGTGTCCTTTTTCCTTTCTAAACTCCACTGCAAGGCTCTTGCAGTCTCAGAATGTGACATCAAATAACACATTACAGGTCTGTCGCATCTTAGGCGCATTTAACATGTGCGATTTCAGCTTTACGCGGTCGGCAAAAACAAGAAAAAAACAAAAAAAAAAAGAGAAAAATAACAATTTAAATACTGTGTCTGTAGTGCGGGCGATTCTGCCCACCATTACACTCAATGTAATTTTGACTATACGCGGTTTTCGCTTTACGCGCTGACCGCGGAACGTAACCCCAGCGTAAGATGAGACAGACCTGTATCGTAGCAGTTATACACAAACACACTCATCCTTTTGGCTTTAACTATACAGTCATTTTCCCTTCCTGTTGAAAACCCAAACAGTATTATGCTGAGAGAGAGGGGAACAGACAGTCTAGTTTCACTGTCTAAGCTCTGTAAAGTGCAAAAGAATTTTGAAACCATTTGAATGGTAAGAAATTCGATCTTAAATCTTTCAGTTTATCTGAGGTGTTAGTAGAGCTAGATGAGCTATTAGCAAATAATTTGACAAATTAGGCAAATGTAGCTGGTTCTCCTATTTAAATTCTGCAGTCAGAGGTTTTGGTTTCTTTTTAACCAGACTCTTCACTATGCGGTGTGCAACTGGTCACGTAAGCCACCTGGTGGTGGTTCTGCTCCCCGAGCAATGGAAGAGCTGCCCACTTGGCCATAGGGCCATATTGGTTTGCTCATGAGACCCTTTTCTGCAATCTTATTTTGAAAAAATCCTTGTGTACACATGGCAAATAAGGGTCACGAATACAGTCAAAGGGGACACGTGGTTTGTATTGGAATGAATACTGCTCGCATGTTCACCCAGCTCTAGCTGTTCGTAAGGAATTTTAATTTTTTTCTCTCTGAATTTTGCACTAAATGCCTTAATTTATCAGGCCCAGAGGGCTGGAAAACAGGCGGATTAATTTCCAATTCATGAACATGCAGGCAGGTTTTCTGTTGTTCTTTGGATTTTATCAATGCTTATTCTACAGTGTTGACAGCCTAAGCTTCCACAACGTATCTTTCAGTCAGACCACCACCTAAATGCAGATTAATTCCCTTAAATAGTAAGGGCCCGATTCTGTCACCTTCACCCTTGTAAGTACTTTAAAATTTCAGTGGGTTTATTTCGCCTGTTCTTACAGGTGAGACAGAGGCGCATTAACTGACACTGGTGGGAACTATTTGTATAGTACGGTCTTAGTCAACGCAAGCAAGGGTGACAGAACTGAGCCCTTCAGCCCAGATCCTCCAAGGTATTTAACTCCCATTGAAATCAACAGGAGTTAGGCACCTAAATACTTTTGAGAATCTGGGCCTTCGTGACCGAAATCTGGTAACAGCAGCCCCCTTTCGTGGCAGACTGCCCAGCCTTTGCCTGGAGCTTGTGGCACTTGGCTTGCAGTCATCTGTTACCTGGCAACACAACCTGAAGCAGTAACTGCTGTTGCTTGATTATAACTTGCCCTTGTCACTGGTGCTGGAGTCTGTTTTCTCCGCTTCCCCACAAGTCCTCTTGGTTCTTCCCAGGATTCTTTGCCTGAAATAATGCTGCAGCACTGGCTGGTTTCCATGTTGAAACCATTTAGGCTTCTGGCCAAAGAGGGCTGGATGCAATTCCCTCCTGAGCTCATTTCAGGAATGTCCAAAGCCCATCGGTAATTACGAACTACCCCACGCTGGCTGTAATTTTTTTTTTTTAATGGGCTTTGGCAGGGTGGGATGGGAGGGTTTGTGAGCCAGGAGTTGGCTTTAAGAAGAGGCTGGAAAGGAATCAGTTGTTTACCCCTGTGCAGCTGCCTGGTTGGTTTAAACCTAAGACCCCCACTTCCGATGCTGGAGGTCATGGGTTCAGGTCTCTCAGCTATTACATCTGGGATGGGGGACGTTAATGGGCCTGTAGAGAGAGCCAACACAAGTCACATTTAAGCCCTAAGCAAATTAAATGGTGCATAAGCAGAGCCTTGGGTCTCTGTGAATTTCATCCTTAAAGATTGGTGAAGTTTCACTGTAAGTCAAGACACAACCGAATTCACAAGTGTCTTTCAATGTAAGTTTCTTAAACTGAATTTTGCATTTCACTATAGCTCAGATGGACAGGGACAGTCCTGCTCACCTGAGGAGAGTTGTCAGCAGGAGCGCCGCCAGCTTTTTTGCCGCCCTAGGCGGCGGAAGGTCCCGCCCCCGAAATGCCGCCCCCCACAGAGGCGGCGGAAGGTCCGGCCGCCGCGGTCGCCGCCCCCCAAATGTTAGTGCCCTAGGCAACCGCCTAGGTTGCCTAATGGGTTGCGCCGGCCCTGGTTGTCAGATTATCGCTTCTGCTGCCTTGCAATGAACAAACCACTCACTCAGCTAACAGGTTTTGTGGGCACGTTTTCAGATAGTATCTTGGAGTCTCGAGCTTCACCCAAACATCCTTCTCTTCCAAAGAAAATATTCATAACTACACTGAAATCAAACTAGGATGTTTTTAAAGTCTCTACAGCTGAGGGTCTTTCAGTGTCCAGCTCCTCTTTATTACTCATGTAGTGTTGTCATGGAATTTGATTAAAATGTCAAAAGCATGGGAGGTTTTTTACTTTGGTCAGGAAGATTGACCCTGGGGCTAAGAAAAAATAGTCACTTACCTGCCAAAGCAAAGCTAGTTTAATGCAATGCTATACTGACAAGTGGGCAAACAGGAGCAAAATGCAAAAGGAAAGTTTCTTTATTCTTCAGCAGGGCCCACATTTCTCTGTCGTAGAGGCTGCATTGGCAATTTCTCATAAGCAAGAGCCTTGCAACTATTTTGTGCAAAATGGAATGTTTTTCTCTTAGAAATATAGTTTGACTCTCTATAAATGACGTGAGGGTTCCATGTTCTTTTGTCTCTCCTTGGCTACTAGAGCACATGTCCCTGCCAGACGTTCTACCTCAGACCTGAAAGTCAAGCTGGGTTCTTTGACTGCAGTCACTCAACAGTCTCTCATTTCACAGGAAGAAACTGATCCCAGCTCATCCCCTCACAGGGTGTGGGCTCTATAGGGATAACAGGAGGAAAGTGTAATTTTTGGTTGAGCTGCTGTGTCTCTGCATTCCCCCAGCAAGGGTTTTCTTTTCTGATAACCGCTCTTTAGTAGAGAGGGGCGGGAATGACAGGGCCCAGCACCTCTCTGCTCCAGGAGAACCTTACATTGGAACTCTGTAACAGATACAGGCTGGACAGGCAGAGAAATTGGGGTCAGGCTTCATTAACTTGTAGTGGGCACCCATAAACTTCTCCCCCCCGCTCACATCAATTTAAGAATTGCTGCCATTTTAACCAGCTGACGAGGTGTCATTGGGCAACATTCCCCCTCTCAGTCAAATAAGTTATAAGGTGTTCAGGCTGAATTCAGTCACTGCACCATCAGTCTGAAGAACAGTACAGTTAGGGTATCAGTGGTAGTTTGTGTTTTTTAAACCTAAGATCTCAAGGAACAAAAGTTGATTTCTTATTTAGGGGAAGAGTTGTATTTATGGTAACACTTCTCTTTAGGCAATGATTTAGTTTCCCAGGAGAAGGCTGATTTAGAGTTCCATTGCACTGTTCTTCTATTTTCTAGGTCCTGTTTGATTGCTTGGGGTGTCATCTCCATCCTCTGTGGCGCTTTTGTCTTTGGCCAGAGCACCACCATTGCTGTCATGGAGCTGGTCTACAAATTCTAGCTGCTTACAGGTACCCAGCAGCCTTCAGCAAGTTGCACATAATTTGATCCCCTACAGTGTGACCTGTTTGGTGCAACCCCCAGGCAGCCATGCTTGCAAAGAACAATGCATCTTACTGGAGGACAGCATGGTTTCCAAATGACTGATGGGTGTTTCTCAGCCTTTCCCTGTTTACGTTCACTTTAGCTTAAAAAAAAAAAAAATTATTTACACAGTCTCTCCTGTTTGCTAAATCCTAGGGGCCAGTTGGCTAAGTGACGAGCATTACCATGCAGCAGGGTGCCGGTCAAATAACATAGTGATGCTGTAAGATCATTGCACCTCCTCACATCTTTATATATTCTTCCCTTCTGATGTTTGATGGTACATGGTTTCCTTTCATCAGAGCAACCCCCAAGTATCAGCCACTGGAGGAGAAAGGGCAATCCAAGCTGTCCCTAATACTCCCCTCTTCAAACTATAGCCTGTTACTGTCATCTCAAATTCCAGCTTTCCCAATGGGTTATACCATTCCCATTTTGTTGCTCTTATTACACACCATGTTTAAAGCACTAACTAGACACCCATTTACAGCTGTGCAAAGTGGAAGTGTGCGCGTTCTGGAAAAAGGGCAAATCCTTGAACTATCATGTTTTGTATTTTACAGATCATAGCGGTATTGCTAGAACAGATACAAGTTCATCTCTGGTAATGGACCTTCTGTAAGTTGTAATGCTTGTACTGGTGTAACACCTACATCCTTCATGCACCTGTCTACACAGCAGTTAGAGATGCGATGGTAGCACGTGTAGACAGCTTTGATCACCTAGGCTCCTGTGGCATCACTGCTCTTGTTACTTGAGTGAGCTAGGCCAAAGCTAGCTCGGCTCTATCTGTACGGCTGCAGTCACATCTCTGCTGGCAGTATCGACATTCCCTCACTGTGCAGGCACTGTGGCATCTCAGCTTCAATCTAAGGATACTGGAGTGCCCACTACGTAGAACTGTGATTTTGTGCAAAATTGCCCTTTCTTTTCCACCTACCCTTGAATTATTTTGATGCGTTTTTCATTACAAGTTCACAAAACTACTTCCATTCGGTTTCCCTGTTGAAGAGCAAGGAGAGATTAGAATAAAACCACCACCATTTCCCAGTTACATTTTATTTGGTCTCTGTATTATCTAACTGTACATATCCTAATATTAAATTCCTTACATGTTGTACGTCCTACAGTGTACTATGGGTAGAAAGCCAGATGATTTCTAACATACAGAGAGAATAATACCAAATGTTACCGTCAAAGTGAAGAAATAAGCAAGCCTGCATCCCAAAGAATAGTCTCCCCTGCTTCTGTCCCCATTAGAAACAAATACAAAATGCACCAAACTTAGTAAAGGAACAGATTGCTACTTTCTACAGCCAGAAGGCATCTATAGTACATCAAGGCTTATTTAGCATGCATTGGCGTTAATGTGAAGGAAACTAATTGTGGAACCAAGAGGTAGGACTGGGCAGGGAAGGAGAAAGGCAGCTGGTTCTTCTCAGCAGCCAGAATATAAAGGAGAAACCCGATGAACAAATTAAAAATCTAAAACAGGTGAACGGCCGAATCCTTTGTCTCTAGTTCTAAGGCAGTGGCCCAATGTCTCCTTCTCTCCAGGAGCAAGGCCTGTTATGCTATGCAGCGGTGAACTAGTGAAACCTCAGGGAGAACTCTTACAGCAGCGGCAGGGCTATGCTGTACATTATTTTCTTACAAAACTGCTAGCTAAAGAAACTAACACCAGTGTTGAGCTTTAGACTCCTTAACAGAGGTGAGCTGGTGCTGGCCCCTCTCAGCCAGGATCCGACGTGGGATGGGTCTTGAGTCTGATCCTGTCAGAAGTGCTGAAAATCCAGCACTCCTGGTTTGAACATTCTGGCCAAGCTGTTCTATTATCCTCACTTTACTGAGGCCCAGGAAGGATAAGCAACTTGCCCACCGTCGCAGAGCCAAGACTAAACCCCAGGAATCCCTGCAATGGGGCTGTTGGGGACAGGAGACAGGCAGACTCTGCCCCATCCCAAGCTTTAAGGGGAGAGTTTCGGAGCTATGACAGCGGGTGGGGTGGTTTCTGTTTTTTCCTTCACTTCAAACACCTAGCAAATACATTGCTGACATTCTTGCTTAGTAGTGAACTCAAAAGACATCACCTTTAACAAAGGCATTAGAAAAGAGAGGAGTTTAGTCCTCTGCAAAGGGAGAGAGAAGTCACTGGACAGAAAAGGCAAGAGAGCCTGGAAGTGCCACGGGTCACCTTGCTGCTTGACTCCGCGCCGGCCGAGGACTCAATCTCTGTTCAGAGTGCACCAGGCAGCTGCAAGAGAACAACCGGTCAATGCAGGAGCTTTGGGTGGGCAATGGCCAACCCTCCCTGTGGTGGTGCGGTGGGAGAGGGCAGGAGGAGGCTGTGTCAAAGCGGGACTGCTCATTGCAGCACAAATGGAAAGAACTTGATCTCTGCCTGAAAAACCCAATCACTCGGAGGGAAGGTGGCTTGTCACACAGCTAAAATGTTGAAGGAGAGGAACAATGGGTCAAATCCTGTATTTGTAACTCTGGTGTAAATCGGGAGCTGCCCCAATCAAATGGATCTGAATTTACAACTGTGAGAACGAAAGCAGAATTCGGCTGTGCTGAAAAATGAATTGCTTAAGTAATTAAATGCTGCATGATGCTAGCACCATCCATTAGACTCCCCCTGCCCCCCAGTGCATTGTAAGCTAACTCCACTTCACAGCCCTGGTGGGAGGTAAGTCATTATTATCGGCAGGGGCAAACGGAGGCACACAATGGATAAGACCTTGTCTCCATTCACAAGATGTATTGCTTTAACTATACCCCCCTGGTGAGGTGGTAGAACCTTTTCAGTGTGGACCATGGTGAAAGTGTTAGACGGGTATCGCTCATTCCCATATGGTGCTAAGGACCACCTTACTGCTCCTTATCTTATCTCTTATCGCTGCAGCCATAGGAGGGGGTGGTACTGGTAGTGCTCTATTGTTGTTGGTTTTTAAATCACGTTGTTAACCAACCAAGTTACGCCAGCAAAAAAAATTGTGCGTGGGCCTTAGAAAGTTGCCCAACTTCACAGGGCCACGTCTGGTCCATATCGCGTGACTTCTAGTCCTGGGGCTTTTACAAATTTGAAAAATCAGCAACTGCGCGTCTTTGTTCAGCAGTGAGAAATGTGGACTCGTTTTGTCTTGCACTGAGTTGCATACAAAGTAAAGTGAAAAACTCCCAACATACACAAGCAAAACAATCCCCAACGACTGGGCCGTCCCACTTTAAACACACAATGTTTGATGCTGCTCTCAGGGAGGAGTAACCGCTATGCTATGAACACAAGGGCCTGATTCTCCTGTGTGTTAGCCCAGGTACAGTCACTTACACTGAGGGGACCAAGTGCTACCATCAGTTGGGTTGGGGAGCATTTTATACCCAGCATAGGCTTAAATGACTCCAGAGGGTGTACAGGCCTGAAGAATCAGGCCCTCAGTGTGTGTGTGGAGGGGGAGTTGTGGCTATACCCCCCCTGGAATCTTAACATTTTTGTCCTGAAGGACAAAGTACTGTTCAACGGCGTTTACTGGGCAGGGCAGTAATGTGCAGACTGGTACAATTTAAGGCTGCAAGACTGCAGGGTAGCTTTTCGGATAGGGCACAGAGCTCACTAGTGATTAAACTGAGAGCCTGCTGCTTAGTCCCTTGAGCACTTCCAGGCTTCTGCCTGAAATAGCTGAGGCAGGAGCTTTGACATGGGGATTTGGCTTCCAAGTCCCTTCAGCTATTAAGATCCCTTGACTGCCGTTGACCTTACCTGGCACAGACACACTGGAAACGGCTTCAGGCTGAGTCAGTGTGTCCACTTTAACATGCTGGAACCCTTTACAGGGAGCACTCTGCAGGTGTCTGAAACAAAGTTTGAGAAATTGTTAATTGTGGCCTATACAGTCTCCTGTGTTAGGGTTGCCCATTGCTACGGGGAATTGCAATCAGGAATGACTCATGGGGCTCAAGAAAGACATGGATGTTTGCAGGGAGATACGCAGTTGCCGTTTGTTTGCTCGCTATATCAGGGTATGCTGACTTGGAGGGGTTTTCATGTACAGTTCCAGTAATCCATAGTCTTTGCTCCTTTATCTAGCAGGCTCACTTTTAATCATCCTACATAGTAACAGAATTGGTCTTGTGCTAGGCAGATGTGTTCATACACAATGTACAGCACATGGTAGTTTTGTAGCACTTTCACCCAGATCTCCAAGAAGGAAGGAAGACATGAACAGTAGAGAGGAGAGCAGATGTCTTGAAAATGGCAGGGGCTGATCATGGCAGCTTAATTAGAGCAAGTTAGCAATAAATAGGAAGCTAAATCCATGCCAACGTTTTCAAACGGGTGCTTAACATTAGAGCCTTACATGCCCTATTTAGGCACCTCAATAAAGGCAGCGGCTCTCCAGTGATGCGGCGGCCCTGCAGCTCCGTTTGGAGCCTGGTCTCGACTATTCATTTTGGCTGGTTGATCACTGGTTTTGCCTCTGTAGTAGAGCTGGCCCAGGCCCTCCAGATTTGGACCCGGGTGTGTGTCGGGTGGACTTCTACTCCGGTTCCTAGCCTAGGCCGCACCATCCAAACACCTGTTTGGAGCACGCTGGCTCAAGCAGAGCTAGTGTATGTCTGTCACCCTCCCCGCTGCAGTGTAGACATAGCCCAAGCCTGCACGCAGACTGGCTCGTCCCCAACCTAGGGTGACCAGACGTCCCGATTAAAAATAAAATCGGGACCGTCCCGATTTTTAGGTGTTTGTCCCGCATCCCGATATTTCGCTCTGCCGGCCGGGTTTTTTTTGGCCCCCCCCCCCCCCCCCCCCCCCCCCCCCCCC
>QXTE01000322.1:639568-711916 GCA_003942145.1 Platysternon megacephalum
GGGGGGGGTTCTGCCAAAGTGAAACGATCACTAGGCAAATTCACTCATCTCCGGGGCCAGGCCCTCGCATTTAATGGTTTCTTGACCACCGGCTTTCACAGCCCAGCGATGTAAGCAGAGTGCTCACTAGCCCCCGGCTGACCTCAGAGGCACATTGCTCAAGAAGAGTTTCCTTTGGGCTTTGCTGTAGGCTCAGTGCTGTGGGCACTGGAAAAAGCCACTGCAACCTTTCGCCTTAATGTCTCCCCCCACTCCCGCCTGACACATGCTTGCAGGGGGTGTGTACGTGGGGGAGGGGGCCTCAAAGTCCTGTCTAGCACCCTGAGAATCCACCATTGCCTATAATTACGCTCGCTGACCTTCCTTCTAGTCTCGTGGGCCTCTGTCCAGAGCTATTACGCTAGCTCCGGCATCAGTGGGAGGGCTTACAGGAAAGTGCTAGTATACCAGCCAGAATTACCACGGGGTATTAATGAGTTATAGACTCATAGAAGATTAGGGTTGGAAGAGCCCTCAAGAGGTCATCTAGTCCAACCCCCTGCTCAAACCAGGACCAACCCCAACTAAATCACCCCAGCCAAGGCTTTGTCAAGTCTGGCCATAAAAACCTCTAAGGCTGGAGATTCCACCACCTCCCTAGGGAACCCATTCCAGTGCTTCACCACCCTCCTAGTGAAATAGTGTTTCCTACTAGCAAACCTAGACCTCCCCCACTGCAACTTGAGACCATTGCTCCTTGTTCTGTCATCTGCCACCACTGAGAACAGCTCAGCTCCATCCTCTTTGGAACCCCACTTCAGGCAGTTGAAGGCTACTATCAAATCCCCCCTCACTCTTCTCTTCTGCAGACTAAATAAGCCCAGTTCCCTCTTGATACCGGCTGCCAACTAGACGTTGAGCTGTTGATCACTACCCATTGAGCTCGATGATCTAACCAGCTTTCTATCCACCTTATAGTCCATTCATTCAATCCATACTACTTTAACTTGCTGGCAAGAAGTCAAGGTATATCACGTCCACCACTTTCACCATATCCACAGAGCCAGTTATCTCATCATAGAAGGCAATCAGGTTGGTCNTACTGTGGGAGACAAAGGCCTTACTAAGGGCTGGTCCACACTAGGGGCGGGATCGAACTAAGGTACTTCGACTTCAGCTANAGCTCCATCCTCTTCAGGAAGTTGAAGGCTACTATCAAATCCCTCCTCACTCTTCTCTTCTGCAGACTAAATAAGCACAGTTCCCTCTTGATACCGGCTGCCAACTAGACGTCGAGTCGTTGATCACTACCCATTGAGCCCGATGATCTAACCAGCTTTCTATCCACCTTATAGTCCATTCATTCAATCCATACTACTTTAACTTGCTGGCAAGAATACTGTGGGAGACAAAGGCCTTACTAAGGGCTGGTCCACACTAGGGGCGGGATCGAACTAAGGTACTTCGACTTCAGCTACGCGAATAGCGTAGCTGAAGTCGAAGTACCTTAGTTCGAACTAACGCGACTTACCTCGCGTCCGCGCGGCGCCGCGATCGAAGTTCGCGGCTCCTACTTCGAACTCCGGTACTCCGCTCGCCCTGCAGGAGTACCGGAGTTCGAAGTAGCGCGTTCGGGGATCGATCTATCGCGTCCAGACGAGACGCGATAGATCGATCCCCGATACTTCGATGGCTACCCGCCGATCCGGGCGGGTAGTCTGGACGGGGCCTAAATTCAAGGTATATCACATCCACCGCTTTCACCATATCCACAGAGCCAGTTATCTCATCATAGAAGCAGCACCGGCTCCAGGGTTTTTGCCACCCCAGGCAGCCAAAAAACCCCCCCGCAAAAAAAAGCCGCGATCGCGATCTGTGGCGGCAATTCGGCGGGAGGTCCTTCGCTCCGAGCGGGAGTGAGGGACCCTCCGCCGAATTGCCACCGAATACCTGGACATGCCGCCCCTCTCCTGAGTGGCCGCCCCAAGCACCTGCTTGTTAAGCTGGTGCCTGGAGCCGGCCCTGCATAGAAGGCAATCAGGTTGGTCAGGCATGACTTGCCCTTTGTGAATCCGTGTTGACTGTTCCTGATCACCTTCCTCTCCTCCAAATGCTTCAAAATGGATTCCTTGAGGACCTGGTCCATGATTTTTCCCAGGACTGAGGTGAGGCTGACGGGTCTATAGTTCCCCAGATTCGCCTCCTTTAAAGATGGGCACTATATTTGCCTTTTTCCAGTCATCCGAGACCTCCCTCGATCGCCATGAGTTTTCAAAGATAATGGCTAATGGCTCTGCAATCACATCAGCCAACTCCCTCATCACCCTTGGATGCATTAGATCTGGACCCATGGACTTGTGCACGTCCAGCTTTTCTAAATAGTCCTTAACTTGTTCTTTCACCACTGAGGGCTGCTCCCCTCCTCCCCATCCTGTGCTCAGTGCAGCAAACTGGGAGCTGACATTGTCTGTGAAGACCGAGGCAAAAAAAGCATTGAGTACTTCAGCTTTTTCCACATCATCTGTCACTAGGTTGCCTTCCCCATTCAGTAAGGGTCCCACACTTTCCCTGACCACCTTGTTGCTAACATACCTGTAGAAACCCTTCTTGCAGCTAGCAAGGGAAACAACTGCAATTGTGCTTTGGCCTTCTTGATTACACCCCTGCATGCTCGAGCAATATTTTTATACGCCTCTCTAGTCATCTGTCCAAATTTCCACTTCTTGTAAGTTTCCTTTTTGTGTTTAAGCTCACCGAAGATTTCTCTGTTAAGCCAAACTGGTCACCTGACATATTTACTATTCTTTCTGCACATTGGGATGGTTTGTTCCTGCGCCCTCAATAAGGCTTCTTTAAAATACAGCCAGCTCTCCTGGACCCCTTTCCCCCTCATATTAGCCTCAAAGGGGATCAGTTCCCTGAGGCAGTCAAAGTCTGCTTTTCTGAAGGCCAGGGTCCGTATTCTGCTGCTCTCCTTTCTTCCTTTTGTCAGGATCCTGAACTCGACCATCTCATGGTCACCGCTGTCCAGGTTGCCACCTATTTCTACTTCCCCTACCAATTCTTCCCTGTTTGTGAGCAGCAGGTCAAGAGGAGCACAGTCCCTGGTGCAAGTGCTGGAGGAACCAACTAGGAAGTTGTCCCCAGCACTTTCCAAAGACTTCCTGGATTGTCTGTGCACTGCTGTATTGCTCTCCCAGCAGATGTCAGGGTGATAGAAGTTTACAGGTCACAGGCTCTGGTTCTCATGGGGTACTTCAGTTAGTTGTCTGAAGAAAGCCTTGTCTACCTCGTCCTCCTGGTCTGGTGGTCTATAGCAGACGCCCACCACGACATCACCCTTGTTGCTCTCGCCTCTAAACTTAACCCAAAGACTCTGAGCAGGCTTTTCTCCAGTTTCATACTGGAGCGCTAAGCAATCATACTGCTCCCTTACATACAGTGCAACTCCTCCACCTGTTCTCCCCCACTGTCCTTCCTGAACAGTTTATACCATCCATGACAGCGCTCCAGTCATGTGAGTTACCCCACCAAGTCTCTTCCAATCACATCATAGTTCCTCGACTGTTCCAGGACTNGCCGGAGCCAGGGTGCAGGGGGACTTGTGCCAGCTAGCGGGGGGGAGGGGGGGGGTAAGAGGGTGCGGGGGGCAGAGAGAGAAGGGGGGCGGCCAGGGCTTTAGCGGGGAGCTCGCCACATGGCCCCGACTGTTGTGCCGCCTGCCGGGCAGGCTCCGCGCAGCTCCGGTCGGTGAGGAGGGAAGGACGCAGGCTGCCCTGCCGGGCTTGCTACAGATCTGGCACCAGCTGGGGCAGATGGAGTGCACAGCCCGCTCCCAGCAGGGCGCTCCCTACAGGGCGGCCGGATCGGCGAACCAAATAAATAAATAAATAAACAAATAAAAAAGCGGCCTTGCCGCCCTAGGATTGGGCGGAATGCCGCCCTGTAGAATCTGCCGCCCCAAGCACGAGCTTGCTCAGCTGGTGCCTGGAGCCGGCCCTGGCTAAACCCTTCCTGTCATGGAGTGCGGTGCCTAGCTCGGCTTGTGAGCCACAGCCACGAACCCCTCGCTTGGAGTCAGGTGCCTAAGCTGTTTCATGTGAGATTATGGACATGTCTAATCCCACACAGAACAGCTGGGGGGGGGGAGGGAGAAGAGCCCTCTTGTGTAACCTTTAGGCTACGGGATTTCATTTGCCCCCTCTCAGCTGACTACCCTTATCATTGGCCTATGGGCTACATTAATGGGTGGGTGGGTGGGGGGAGGGGAGGAGGAAACACCTGCAATCTTGCTGTTGAAGCTGTTCCACTTCAATTAACTAGCCCAGATCACAGTGAGACTCTCTTGCTAGCCCCATGGTTAGCTTACTTGCCTGGGGCATAGGAGAGGCTAGTTCATGTTCCCTCACTGCCTGTTGAAAAGGGGTTGAAGAGGGCTCTCCAGCACTGAGGTGTGTGCCCTGGTTTTTGGGCTGGAGAAATGGAGACTTGCAGGACAGTGGAACAGCCTGCCTTGGGAGGTTTCCAAGAGGAGGCTGGAGAGTTGTCTGTCTTGGATTGTTTAGACACTACAAATCCTGCACCTGGACAGGGGTTAGACTAAATGAGTATATCTGCTCCTTTTAAGCCTATGGCTCTATGAGTCTATCATCCTGGTTTGAATCCCACCCCTGCTTGCTAAGAAGGGGGCTGAAAAGGGATTTTTCTGCTGCCCCAGTGACTGTCCTTTGAGGTGGGACAACCCTGTCCAAATCCTCTCTCGCTCTCCAGATGCCATTGTCTTCTTGGGACAGAGAGGGATTGGGACAGAGATCTCCCACCTCTGACCCTCCCTGGGAGGTCCCTGTTCAAACCCCTTTGTGGAGGGTTTGACCTGGGATCTCCCACCGCCTGGGTTAGCAACCTAACCAGTGGGGACAGAAGAGTGATTCAGATGTTTGTTTTCTTTGGCCCCAATTCATATTTCATTAAAAGTGCAAAAGCCCCTCACAGAACAGCCCATTGTTCAGTGACACAGGCACTCACCTCCAGGGGCAGATCCCCTCTGCTACTGCCTTCTGCTCAGGCAGAGGCAGAATTTGAACCAAGGTCTTCCACACTTTAGTTCAGTCCCCTAATCTCCATACCACAGAGGGCTTTTGAGGCGTCTTTTGGCCCAATTAATACGTAGTTAAAGGGAACAGCTTCATCAGAAAAGAGTGAGGATGCCCTCCCCATCAGAATACCTCTTCATGCAGCACTTAGGACATTCACTTGAGATGTAAGCGATGAAGGTTCAAATCCCTTCTCAGCAATCTGAAGGGGGAGTTAACCCAGCATTACCCACATGTAATGTGGCATGTACTGCACTGCATGCCTGCTGCATCAGCTCTGTCTGGGCCTCCACCCATAACGCTGCTGGAACGAGGGGTGCTGCCGCCTCCTCTGGCTTGCAGTAGTAATAACAAACACCATCATCAGCACCCCCCACTTCAAAAATTGTTCCAGCACCACTGTACTGGAGTGCCCGGGGTAGTTTGCCCCATTGTAAAAACAAGTCAGGAGAAAGGAGAGGTTCTAGTCACCAAATGACCCCAAACTTGTATCTCAGACACAACTCTGGGTCTTAGACTGTCCTACCAGTTCACTGGCTGTGCATTTGCATTTCACAGCACTTTAAAATTAAAGACAGGTCATGTGCCGGTAGGGGAAGGGTGCTATAGCTCAGGTACTCCTTGACCACGACCCCAAATTTGCACCACAAATAGTACCCAGACCCTTCTGCTTGCACAGTGGTTTTCAATCTGTTGGCCGCAGACCCCTGGGGAGCCACAGATATGTCTAAGATTTCCATTTGAAATGTTTAGGGGTCTGCAAATGAAAAAAGGTTGAGAAGCACTGTACTAGCATACCAATTTCCAAGCCCATCGGACTCTATGAGCTTTAGACCACTTTGAACGTTCACCTTTAAACAGAAATGCTACTGCAGCCTTTGTGTGGCCTTGTGCCTGTCTTGCTCACAGCAGCACCACTTCATCATTCCAAAGGGAACGTCTAATACTGCCTGGATTATTGGGTGTGGGAGCTTTTATTTGTGAGATCAAGGGAAGATGAGTGAGATACATTCTGTGTGAATACTGCTCATTTTTTCCCTGGCTTTGTGCAAAAGAAAGATTCCTTCCCCATCCCAAGAACACGTGTGACATTTCAGCGACGGCGTGTCAGTAACCTAACTGCATGCTGTCATTTATCAGCCGGCTCTCATTATCGACGGTGTGAGCAAAGAACAGAAAAACTCAGCCATGGTCACATATCAAAGTGGATACAATATTCTAGGAGGTAGCCATGGTCTGTCTGTTGATGGGTTTATAAATTAGGACCATTACTTTGAATTCATGTCATGGACAGACCTGACCTAACCCGAGAGTTAATGAAGAACCAAGCAGTAGTTGAAGCAAGTAATCCTTGCTCAGTATCACTAGCAAGATTTGAAGGTAGGTAACTGCAGGCCAACCCAACTGCAGCTTTTTCAGGGTCAGCAGCCAGTATCTCGCTGGTATCTCTATTGTACTGTGGCAAGAAGCAAGCATCTCTAGATAATGTGGCTACAGGTTGTCTGCTAAGAATAAAACAAGTGAGAAACTAACAATGGCAGCCCCTGAAATGTGCAAACGATCAGTTAGGCCTATGGAATCAGACAACAGTTCAGTCTCCGCAAGTGTCCCCTGTTAACAAGGAATGGGTGAGCGATAGCATGGGGCAGCTTGTTCTTAAAATGATGGTGCTGCCCCATGCACCAGAAGCCGTCCTCACCTTCGTGCAGTGTGGCTGAGAGAGAGCTTGTGCAACAAGGAGATGCAAATGCCAGAGGGAAGGTTTTGTGTGCTCCGATGCATGCGACAGTGACAAGTGTAGCAACAGGATATTGAACGCATCAGACACAGATTCTGAGGGGGAGTAGAAATGTTTCAAATATCTACAAATTACTGACTATTTTTGCGAGTAAATATAGCTCGGAGGGGTGTTGCATTAGACATTCAGTAGCTCATAGTTCTATGTAGGGGGTTACATAAGAGTACGTGGTTATACCTCGTTAGTCACACAATATAGTCATGCAAGACATTCTACAGCCCTTCTATTAAGAGTCATGACTGATCTATAACATGTATTGTCGTTGTATTGTATTCTGTCATAGAAGATCATTACAATTGTACCATGTGTGCTTCAGATTTATGTCTCTGGTCAAGCAGATAACAAAAAGTCTATGCCAATAAAAGTTATTACTTCACCCACCTTGTCTCTCTCATAAAAATATGTTTTATAATTCAGGGTCAAGGGTCTTATTATCTGCATAACTACAACAGACAGAAAAACTTTCTCAGCACAGTCCATTGTACAAATAATGACAAATATTTTGGGATGTATTACAAGCTCATACTGTCATGTGACTACAGACTTTTGCTGTAACCGAAGGCAAAAAAGTACAGGAAAATGCATAAAATATATCACCTGGGGCTAAATATTTCCCAAACACTACTCTTTTGAGTACATAGTTGTATTACCAATTGTATTTAGAAGCTTTCTGCCAATTTTGGGCAAAATTAGACTGTTTCTTTGAGTTATGGCCCTGTGATGTTGCACTCCATATGTTTTATAAAAATATGTTGATAAGTGTGAATATGATGTAACTGGAATATGCTTTATGCAAAAGGTCTCTTGTAAGGTATCATTACAAAGCATATAATCTACTGTGTGTCTTCATCCTATTTGTATGAATATCATTCTTGTATCTGAAATTAGGAATATGAAATATAATTCTGAGGTCCTATTGTAGTTATGCAAAGTGTGGGCCATTAATGGTGGTTTGGAATCCTGATGGCTCCCATTAACTAGGACAATTGGTTGTAGATGGTGCTGTTTACTTGTAAGCTTTCCTGTATATGTGTGTGCCAATGAGTGGGTAATGAAGTCTCACAGGATATGTGAACATGTCACATGATACTGGAATCCATCTTTAACCTGGTGCTTTTCCATTTAGAAGGAGGGGTGGGAACCCAGAGAGAGACAAAGGATTCCCATCTTGTGCCAAAGATATAAAAGGGAGTGGAACAGAACAAAAGGGTGCCAGTCATGAGGAATCCCCTGCTTTTCACCTAAGATGCCTGCTGGAACTAACAAGGTCTGTACCAGGGGAAAGGGCCCAGATTAGGAAGGAGTCTAGACTGTAAAAGAAACTTAATGGAACATCTCTAAGGGTGAGATTTACCTGTATTCAGTTTCTTAATGTATTAGCTTTAGACTTGCATGTTTTGTTTTATTTGCTTGGTAACTTACTTTGTTCTGTCTCGGGGGGAGGGTTAGCTCAGTGGTTTGAGCATTGGCCTGCTAAACCCAGGGTTATGAGTTCAATCCTTGAGGGGGCCACTTAGGGATTTGGGGCAAAAATCAGTACTTGGTCCTGCTAGTGAAGGCAGGGGGCTGGACTCAATGACTTTTCGGGGTCCCTTTCAGTTCTATGAGATAGGTATATCTCCATATATTATTTATTACTTGAAATGACATAAATCCTACTTTTTATACTTAATAAAATCACTTTTGTTTATTAATTAACCCAGAATAAGTGATTAATACCTGGGGGAGCAAACAGCTATGCATATCTCTCTATCAGTGTTATAGAGGGAGGACAATTTATGAGTTTATCCTGTATATGCTTTATACAGAGTAAAACAGATTTATTTGGGGTTTGGATCCCATTGGGAGCTGGGTGTCTGGGTGCTGGAGACAGGAGTACTTGCTGAGCAGGTTTTGGTTAAAGTCTGCAGCTTTGGGAACCTGGACCAGACCTGTTTGCAGCAGGCTAGTGTGTCTGGCTCAAAAAGACAGGGTTCTGAAATCCCAAATTGGCAGGGAAAATGGGCTCATTGGCACATCAGGTGACAGTCCCAAGGGGGTCTCTGTGACTGAACTCATCACAGGCCCTTTTTGTGATTTTATGATAATAATGTTTAAACAGTACGTGATATAGAAAAAATGGCACAACTTCAAGCATCTACATCCACTCTGGTAATGACCATCAGATATGTGCCTAATACGTGGCAATGCAGCCAAGAAATTTTTCTAGCTGATGGGTTACCCCTTAGTGCCCCAAAAGACTACGTCAAGATTCACCTTCCTCTTCATGCTGCCTCCACAGCTCCCCTCACCCCTGCTAGCAAAGGAACCAGATCAAGCCCTGAGTCCCACGGCACACAGGGGAATACATTGCATTCAGACAGCAGAGACCTGTCCTCCTCAGGACTCGCCTGCCGAACCTTAGCTTCCTCATGTGTGCAATGGGGAGGATCCTCACTTTTCTGAAGTGCTTGGAGTTTCTCTGATAGGAGGCTCTGTCTATATATGGCTCTTTTCAATGACCTAACTCTCCATCACTTAATATGATGAATTTTATCTGTACGTATCTGGATACAGCTGAAAGATACAGCTGGCCATCTGCATACTGCTCTGTACATTTCCCAGCAGGACCTTGTAGGAACAGATCCTTGAAAGGATGTTGATTGGGAATGTAACAGAGAATGTAGATGCACAAGCCTGTTAGAGGAACTAGGGCCATCAGCCTCTGCTCTGATCAAACTCCTCCTCACCCTGAAACTCAGTCACGCACCCATCATCTACAGTGCTTTATGCAATATGTGGAGGAGTGAAAGGAAACCTACCAGCCAAACAAATACATATACCCTCCCCTCTGACATTTCTCTCGCCTCTACCAAACCACTCACGCTAGTCAGACGCAGCCAGGGATGTTCTGAGAGGAAGCACGAGAATCCGTGGAAAAGGAAGAGGCATAAGCTGGTCATTTCTTTTAAGCCTTCTCCTGCCAATGAAGCTCCTTTTCCTAACTTCTCTCCCCATCAGACTCTTGCTGCTCTCATCCTTTCCATTCCTCTGTTTCTAAAGGATATGTTTTATTGCTGCCTCTCCTGGCCACAGCACTTCTGCCTCGAGGGAATGGTGGGCCAGGGCCCTTGTCTGGCTCTGAGCTCAACAGACCTTAGCTATTGCAGTGGTCTCACAAAACCTAGGCTTGAAACAGTTCCCATCCAACCAAATGAAAAGCAAAATGAATGTCACATACCATTACAGCGACAGTGAACTTTGAGATGCTGCTATGAAGAGATTCCCATGTAATATGAAATATTTGTATCTCTCTGTGTGTGAGATACACACACCCCAGAATCTCGTATATGTGTGTATATATAATAGAGAGGTCCCAAACCAAGACCAAGGGGGTTGGATCACCCGCAATCTGCAGGTCAGGCCCATCTCTGCTGTATCATTTTTTGAACCTGTAAGATTAAATGTTGCTACTCTACCTCTTCCAGTCCTCCTCAGACTCCCAGAACTCGTAGACGATGAAAGTGACTCCGTCCGGGAGCCTCACTGCAGTTACACTGAAAGTGAGGAGAGAGAGAGAGAGAGAAATCAAAAGCAAACACACACATTTGTTGAGCAAGATGAACTATTCCAGCCACACCACTGGATTGGGAGTGCCAGGTGGTGACTTGTCAGCTTGCATGAAACTCACTGGCAGCAGGGCACTCAGCTGCAAGAAGTGCACCACATCCCAGCTCCCCGTGTCAGACACAGACACGAAATTAATCGGATACTGGAATGTTCTGCATGCCCACAACCCCCACTCCCCACCACGGAAGCTGAGGGCGTTCAGCACATTTCAGAAGCAGGACCGAAGGCCGCACAGCACAGTGATTGGATGTTGGATTCAGGATTTCTCCATCTCACGGGTGCATGAGCTTGTAGCCTCTGTCCGAGTCTACCATTGAGACTGCCGATGAGTCAAAAGTCTCAGTCACCTTCACGCCCCAGAATGAACCAACACACTGTGTAAGCAGCCAGCTGTTAACTTGTTGCACTATCACACCACTCCCTCTAAGCCTGAAACAGGGAGCTAGTGTTACAGTGCGGCTGTATCTTCCTTAGCGCATGAGCGTTAAATAATGTAGTGGGAGGCAAACGACAGACTATTACGTTTACCTGGCCAAGGCCCGAGGAGAGATCAGCTGCATCCGATAAGAGCAGGGATTGTGTCTGACTTTTCTGTTGGGGGGGGAGGGAGGGAGGGGAGGAAAACCTGGCTTCGAATGAGCTAGCAAGTCTGTTCCAGGAGCTTTACATTCACTGACTTCACGTCATTCCAAACAGCCACAGCACTTTCGGTGACCTCAGAATTTCACAGGAAAGCCACTACCCAATGCACCTGTAGAGCACATGGCTTCCCTTGACTCTGCTTTGGCTCTTGTGCTTTCAGCTATGAGAGCCTAACTCTCACTGCTTTTTCCTGACCTCGGAGAGGTTCGGACACGTGCCCTTATCCCCTTACATACTGAATGATGTACCTGACGCGGCTTAGAACCCAGACTTCTCCATTGTGGGCCAACATCCCTGATGCACCACCCCTATGGCTCAGACTAATGCAAACTGCTGCACACACGCAGGCCAGCACAGAAGTGATTGGATTACATTGAAGCAGGACTCAAATGGAAACTTTTGTTTCAGAGCTGAGCGCCCTTAAACGGTGAGGTTTCTGATCTGGGGTTTTAGGTGGAGCCATTACGAAGACATAATTTGGATACCAATCCAGGTTTGGATTTCAAATTGTCCTTGCCTCATCTTGCCCAATTTTGAGGGTGATTGGAGTTTGGTTGGGGCTATCTCTAGACTAAAGCTAGATCTGCGTTCAGTATGTGCCATTGGTAACTGGCAAAGCTGTAGGCATTTGCGTAGCTAAAGCAATAGTGGTGCTATATGTTAAACCTGAAGAGATTCATTCTTTGAAACAGTTACTCCCATTTTCCTTCCGAGAGGCGGAGACGCATACTTACTGGAAACAGTCTCTCTGTCCTGCCACATTCTTCAGGTACTGCTTAAGGGAGCTACAGAATTCCCCCAGGTGCTTCTGGGAAACCGTCATCTCATTCCGTACCAAAAAGAGATACTGAAAAGGCAACGCAAAACAAATCAATAAAACCGGCGAGTTCTAATGCAGCTGGAAAGTAAAGCTGGTAGATTTCTTTGTTTTATGTCACAATCACAACCTTGGTAGTCACCTGCTGTCATTTTTACATTAGTCTTGTGCTCTCTGGCTCTACTTAATTGCTTGTCACTGTGGGCCTGATTTCATAAAACAGCAGCAGAGGAGGCGCCATCTAGTCGATAAAACACTGGACTGGGGGTCAGGAGACCTTGGTTCTGTTTCTGGCTCTTTCACTGCTGTGTGACTTTGGGCAAGTCACTTCAGCTCTGTTCACCTCACACCCTCTGTCTTGTCTAGTTAGACTGTAGCTCCTGGGGCCAGGGCAGTATTTTACCATACATGAGTACAATGCCCAGCACAATGGGGCTCTGATTTCAGGTGAGGCTTCTAGGTGCTACCATAATAAAAATAATAAACATGTAGAGAATTTCTCTGTTGATGTTAATTGGACTTTCCCAGTTAGTAAGCAGTTAACCTGGTAGTGTTTGTAAGACTGAGCAGTAAGTCACTGAATATTTTTTTGCTTTAAATTCTAATGAGATAGTGTGTACATCAGACATAACTACACCTCTACCCCGATATAACGCTGTCCTCGGGAGCCAAAAAATCTTACTGTGTTATAGGTGAAACCGCGTTATATCGAACTTTCTTTGATCCGCCGAGTGCGCAGCCCCGCCCCCCCGGAGCACTGTTTTCCCGCGTTATATCCGAATTCATGTTATATTGGGTCGCGTTATATCGGGGTAGAGGTGTATAATGAAAGCTTCTTCAAAAGATTATGACTATTAATCAAAGTTTATAAGAAAGGTGCTGTGAACAGGTGTATCCCAATCTTCTAAAGGATCATGGAGTGCAAGTTCTGGGTTGGAGAATTGTCAGGCTAAAGGGTGGTGACAAGCCAATCAGTGTTAGAAGAACATCATTTTCTTGGGTCTCCCAGGGAGGGAAAGCTAAAACAGATCAGAGATTCTGGAGTTTGATTATTTTAAGACACAATCCTTGTCAACTCTGCCTCATTTGACCTGAGATAAACCACCTGCGTCAGAGTTCAGTGTACATCCATTCCACACAAACGTGGTGTAATCTCACTGTAGACCAGCAATGAATAAGCAACAGTGACGGTGGAAAGCTTTGCCTGCTCTATAGAGCTCAAGCCACTGGCATTTCAAGCTTCCTCTTCTAGTGTCCCTCATGTGGTGTCTTTGCCACACGTGTTGTCCCATATTGGATCTAGGCCAGTGGTGTGCTGTGCAGCTCACAATGCTTTAAAGCTGTGATGTGACCAAGTGCATTTTGTTTTGATGCCTTTACATTACTTGTCTTCATAAACAGACACTATATGTTCCCCAAATCTCATGCTGTGACACTAGTATGATTGCAGGGGCAGCATCTGAAAGCTGCCTAGCTCCACTGCTCTGCTAGTTATTATAACACACACACAGACCTGTAAGCAAACGCAAAGTGGATCAGCGAGCCCATTCCACAGCGTCACATAAGATGCAAGCAATAGACCTGAGCCAGGAGGGAGGGAAAACAACTAACAAGACACATTTAAAAGGTATTTTGGCTCTAGAGCAAGGCGAACATAGACTCATAGACTTTAAGGTCAGAAGGGACCATTATGATCATCTAGTCTGACCTCCTGCACAACGCAGGCCACAGAATCTCACCCACCCACTCCTGTAACAAACCCCTAACCTATGCCCGAGTTATTGAAGTCCTCAAATCGTGGTTTAAAGACCTGAAGGTGCAGAGAATCCTTCAGCAAGTGACCCGTGCCCCACGCTGCAGAGGAAGGCGAAAAACCTCCAGGGCCTCTGCCAATCTGCCCTGGAGGAAAATTCCTTCCCGACCCCAAATATGGCGATTAGCTAAACCCTGAGCATGTGGGCAAGACTCACCAGCCAGACACCCAGGAAAGAATTCTCTGTAGTAACTCAGATCCCACCCCATTAACTGCTTGGGGCAGGCTAAGCTCTGGCAACAATAGTTTTGCATAGTGCCTGTCCAATCTGTTTTAGGCATGTGTAGTGGAAAGGGAATGTGGACGAGAAGACAGTGAGTTTAATTTTACTGCAGTGAACACCAGTCGCTCTACAGGTAGAAATCACTCCTTGGCATGCATTCTGCTCCCTCCCCACTGGGGTGTCTAAAGATAGACTTGGGACCAAATTCATCCCCGGTGTAACACCACTGAGAAGTAGGAGGAGGACACCACCCTGTATGCAAGGTTTGGGGTTCTTTTGATCCAAAAAGGGGGTAGAAAAAATGGTCTTAGGCTACGTCTACACTACCCGCCGGATCGGCGGGTAGCGATCGAATTATCGGGGATCGATTTATCGCGTGTAGTGTAGACGCGATAAATCGATCCCCGATCGCTCTCCCGTCGGCTGCTGAACTCCAGCAGTGCAAAAGGAGGAAGCAAAGTCGACGGGTGAGCCGCGGCCGTCGATCCAGCGCCGCGAGGACGCGAAGTAAGTAACGTCGACTTCAGCTATGCTATTCTCGTAGCTGAAGTTGCGTATCTTAGATCGATTCCCCCCCCCCTAGTGTGGACCAGGCCTTAGACTTGAACTCTCATGGTGGCATGGGGTCTACACCCTGGGAATGGGATGCTGTCCCAATTCAATCAGTTCAGTGGGATGTTTCCATTCGGTTATGGGTGGGTTAAAGTCGGTAGGGCTGGGCAGAGAACTCAGCCGTACTCTGCAAAGTTGGTCCACGATAAGTGGCTAAGACTCTGCGTACTCCACTCTCTCCATTGGGAAGAGAAGATAAAACCAGACGACCCAAGGGATGCCTTGTCCAACAGAGGAAGGTGTGGCTCTGTGTCCTATTCAGAAATCCCATGCAGCAGTGAAGGGTCTGCAGTTACCATAGTTTGAGTCTCATTACTTTGCTGAGGTTCTAGGCATGGCAACACCCCATGCTCTCACTAGACTGCTATAGGGACAGAGGGGGGAGGGCTTCGCCAAAGCCCTCCACGCTCTATTACAAACACCTCTTCTAGATACAAGAGACCCACGCAAAGCACTGAAATAACCACCCCACAAGGACGTTTTTCCCCAAACCAAATTTCTATTCATAATCATCGATTTTAAACACTTTTAACAATGCCCCATGGTTCTTCAGCTCTAAGCTATCCCACTTTTAAGTTAAAATACCTTTTTCCCCCAGAGACCAATGGGATATAGACACACCATGGAAAGGAAGCTAAACTGCTCTTCTGCAGAGTGAAAATGAGTTTTTGGCAGTTCAATTTTTATACTCCATTGCTTTTAATAATCAGTTGCACTGTTTCATTAAAAGTGAAGCTTCTCTTGATTAACCTGTTTTGCCCTTCAAAGCAAACAGTGTCACCACCAAAGAAGAGAGCCACAAAGAACATGAAAAGGCATTTTTCCAGGCATTCTTCCTCTTTTCACACACATCATATGACAATAGGAAAGGAATTAGGGTCCAACTCCTCTGGTATCCTGTCTCTGACAGTAGCTCATGCCATATAAAGCAGCCATCTCAGTAAAACATCCCACAATATATTTTTCAATACTATTTACCAAAAGGGTAAAATTGTTCCTGACAACAGCTACCTACCAATTTATTCCCTGCTGCATGACAACACAGTCATTTTTGATAGCTACTCTTATCCTGATGACTTCTCTTTTGAAACTAAGCTGTTTGCACCTAAATAACATCCTGCAACCGTGAGTTCCACAGTTAACTATCCATTGTATAAATATTTATTTCATTTGATTTGCATTTAATCTTGCTTCCTTCTAATAATTTCACTGCATGCTCCCTAGTTCTTGTGCTACATGAAGCAGGATAAACAGAAGCAACTCACTAGCCTTTTCTCTGATACTTAATAGCTGAAATGTTGGTGATAACTATATAGTTAAGGATATTTCCACAATAACCCCCTATTTTCAGTCACTAACAGCTTCCTGAAACCTTCTCATATCAGGGTGAAATTTTCCAGGCAAGGTCTTTGTCCAAAGACAAATGGCTTTGGAATGCATAAGCCAGTGATTTGTTCATTTTTATGTCTGGAGCTGCCCAGCCCCCACCTTCTCCGTAAACAGGAGGTTAGAGGCTGTGCAATAACGGATGAGGCTTTACATATGCAACTCCCAGAATAAAAATAGTGAGCTCAGAGGCAGGGTTTGGCCTATGCAATGCAAGCATTGAGGGCTGTTTTAGTTATTTTTTTAAACAGACGGGAAAAAGACAAGCAAGAGCACATGTTAGTGCCTCCTACCTCAACAGATCTGTCCTGCCTTCAAGTTTCCAATCATAAATAGGCATATGTAAAATATCCTCCTGTGCAAAAGTATCTATTTATACCTAAACACCGGGTGTGTCATTTTCAGCATTTTAGTACTTCTCAGAATAAGCAGCAACAGCCCGTTCTGCATTTAGCAACTGAGGGAACAGAGAAGGGTAAAGCACAAAATTAAGAAATAAACTATTTAGCCCTGAGATAGCACATCTGAAGCACATATAAACATTAACCAACTAATCTTCCCCACACCTCTGTGAGGCAGAGAAGTGCTATTATCTCCATTTCACAGATGGGAAAACTGAGGCACAGAGAAGTGACATGACGTGACCAAGGTCACAGGGCAAAACTGTGTCCGAGTGAGGATTGGAATCCACCAGTTTCTCTTTCAGCTCCCTAGGCTCAGATCAGCTGGCCGGGGCTCTGTTTCAGAATGTATACATTTCCAAACTAGAACGACAACCAACCAAACAAGAGATGATTGTTCGTCTCCTGCTTTGGCAGAGGCAGGTTTGGTTTTTTAAACGTTGCCCTGCTTATTTTGTCTCTCTACCAGTACAACATTCTAGGTGATGACATAGATCTCTGCCTCCCTTTAAAATGGTAGGGGGGTTGAAATACCAGAGCTGTTCTGTTACTATCAGAGCGATGTAATGCTTAACGTGGCATATACACGGAACAGCACAAGTGACAGCGGAGGCTTTGCATCGGCAAGGATAATCACTATGCATAGGCCTCACTGAGTAGAAGTAAGTTTCAGACCCACTGCGTGACTGCTCCTCTATTCGTAAGGGCAGAGAATGGGTGTGTCTGAAGGCACTTAGCTACACATTTCCCTTTTTGCCCCTCTCTTGCTACTTACTAGACAGGAGTAACTTGGCAGCCCCATAATTAATGGCGTGTTTATTTAATGCAGGATCAGATGCTGCTGAGCCCCCTGAAACAATATGGCTTCCCCAGCGCCCAGCACGTCAGCCACAATCCAAAAGTGCTGGTATTTCCAGAAAGTCGGGGGAAGACACACTGGCTATTCTGCACCCAGTGACTAATGTCACAGCCGCAGGTTACGTGTGTTGGGCATTCCCTGGTGCCCACTGCAGGAGGACGGAGGTGTTAATGGTCACCCAGGAAAATCACCTGCTGGCTTGTGTGGAGAAGGATTTCTGAGGGAAGTCGAGTCCATCATACGGAGAGCTGCTGCATGGCTTCGCTATGTGGGCATCCTTCCAGGAACAAAGACCCAAGGCCTTTCTACGAGGGACTCTCTGCTTCATGAAGACTGACATTTCCTCCCCCTGCAACATTTCCACTCCTCTATCCACTGAGGATTGTTTCAGTCCAATAGGGAACATCACGGGACCACCTCTATGCCTGCGTCACGCTCACGCTGTGCCTGTGTCCTTTATGACAGCCCCTTTGCATCCCACCCAGATTAAACAGCAGCTGCTTGGCAGTAGCATAAAGCACTCCCTTTCCCCTCCTGAGGGGAACGCCGCTCTGATGTTCCTGGATTCTGCTGGCTGGTGCGTGGCACCTTCGCCTCCATATTGCCACAAAACCACTACCACTGTGCTCAGAATGAGCGCTGTTCTAAGGGTCATTCAGCAACGTGACAGACTGACTCAGTGTCACGTTGATTATTTTATCCTGCCTTTCATTCTGGCTCTGCCCCAGGACTGCTCCCTTCTCTCCTAAACAGCTCGCTGTAATTGTTTCACATTTACAACCCCAATGCAATGCTTCATAATGTTCTATAAGCAAGGCCAGGGGTCCAAAGACTGGCAGGAATCACCACAGCAACGTTACCAGCTCACAGCAAAGATACATCAACATATCATTGTTTGCAGTGCATTAGTTTCCTTGAAATGCCACTTCAGTTTCCAGTTAGACAGCCGCAGGCCGCCTCTAGAGCTGAGATCTGAGAGCTCATTTACTAGCACATCTCTGTTTCAGGGAATTTAACGTTCACTATAATTGCTGTAACAGTCCGCACTTGCCCTCAAGGGCTTGTCTTCAAGGAGAAGCTATTTTGGAAAAAGGTGAGGTGTGAATTTAAAATGCTTATGGCTATTCTGGAATAATGCCCCACACGGATGCTCATTCAGGAATAAGAGTATCCACGCAGGGAGCTATTCTGCAATAGCTATTCCAATCAATTTTCTGGGGTAGACAAGCCCCAGGTCCCTATTATCATTGGTATTTTGATGCTGCAGGAGCCCCAGTCGTGGACCAAGATGCCACTGTGCTAGGTGCTGTACAAATACAGAACAAAAAGTTAGTCCCGGCCCCAAAAGCTCGGCTGTAATACAAATATGAAATAAGGGTAAAATCTGGGTTGGGATTTCAAATGTGGAGCTAACAAAGAGAGCTGTCACTTTGATTTAATATTTATTCCCTTAGAAATCTGAATCTGGATGAGAAACTAAACATATCACAAAAAAAAGAAAGTTAATCTCTGTGCCTTTCTGATTCCTAGCTATGTAACGCTGAGATGGATGGTGCATTCGAAATGCCTAAGATAGAGTCTGCTTTTTAAAATCCTGGCTAAGATAGCAAGTACAATAAATCCGTTCTGTGGGCTTATGGGATTCCAAGCAACAGCTTAAGAGAGGCAGTTTCCACTTCATTTTTCTCTTTTAATTAAAATAACCGTGATCAATGCACCTTCCTACTTACATCAAACTCCTCTGACAATAGAAAAATGACTGCAAGAGCCTCCAGGGAAAGAAGAAAGGCCTATTCAAATCCATAAGGAGGACTGCCAACCATTAAGGGATAATTGGATTGTAGGCTCCACTTGTAATTATGAGCAAAGCAAGATATGGAGAAAAATCATCTTCAATGTCATTTTTCTGTGCACCGGGGTGTAAACCACTAGCAGCAGTGTCATTCAGACCCTGGACACAGGCAGGAGTCATTTCAAAGGAGAAAGGCTTGTTCGAGTCCATGTCAATGTGGAATTACAGGCTGCACTGCTAACCCAATGGAGTGAAAGCTTTAGAAGACAGAAACTGCCAGACTGCTTCAGATCAGTGGTGGTTCTATTCAGTATCACGTCTCTAGTTCTAGAGATGCAACGCTTCAGAGGAAGGGGAAAGAAACCTCATACTCGACAAATATGGAAAAATCTATTCAAAGGGAAGATTCTTCCTAACACCCTTCACTCAGAACCTAGAAGCAGGAAGATTTATAGCCCTTCTACCTTTAAAACAAAATACACTCAGATCCTATCTAATGTAACTGTGGATGTTCTCATTAGCCATATAAACAATCCTTTCTTGAATCTCAGCAAACTCTTGGCCTCAATTATGTCAAATGCCAACGAGTTCCGCATGCACAAAGTTAAAGAAAAAAAATCATTTTTTTTTGGGTCTGTGTTCTTTGGAGGAAAACAAAGGTTTCCAGATAGCTGGTTGATACATCAGCACTCCTTAGAAATTGCCACAGAGATCCCAAACGCAGTACACCGCGTGAGCTATTTTCCTGGTCTTTCTCCAGGGTGATAAGCATACTCCTGTCACAAAGCACTGTGTGTTGCATCAGGACCCCGCCATTTCTAATATTTTTAACAAGTCCCTGCGCTCAGCACTCTGACTTAACAAGGATAATGAATCAGTATTTGAGGAACGCTTCTCCGCTGTTGCAGGTTGATTAGAGTTCTGACACCCGTAATAAATAGAGGATAAGGACAGATGATCCCAGACTTTCAGGCTGTTTTTCCCTAAAGCAAACTTGAAACTTGCCCAGTTCATGAAGTGTCTCCATTTGTATTCCTTTGTCCTTTAGAGTCCAACCACGCCAAGCCCTGAAGTGGTGGGCTTGTGATGCACAGGATAAACGCCCTGCCCTTCATTAGACAGGATGTCGAGGTGAGGGCACATGAAGACAGCAATTGCTCTAACTCCGATAAGCAACAGGAAAGCCAATATTTAAACTGTGGCTCTTTAGACTGGGTGCCGATCTGCTGATTAGACTGCATTGGTACGTGCTTGTCCAGATGTGCTCTGTCCATTTCTCCGGCACTGTGATAATGGGCTACATAAAATGTCATAGGGCTCTGTTCTCACCATAAGCATAACTTCTCATTATCTTGGATTTTCACTTAATTTTGAAGGGGTGCCATGAGGGGAATCCCTGTTTGCTGGCTGTCCTCAGGTGCCTCTGCTAAAGGAGGACTTACCAGTGTGAAAGGTACGGTGGAGAGGGCACAGAAAAAGTTAATGCAGTCTATCCTATTCTATAGAGGTTCTTACATCGCTCTCATCTCCACAGTATCTGCCTCCAGTTTCCATGAAATTTGGACGGAGACGGGATGACTCCTCCCTAGCCACAGGGAGTCAGACTGCTCTGGGAGAAGGCTGACCTATTCCTACCCATGCAGTAATAAGGAGATCTTGGTGGATATATGGTGGCAACGAAATGGTAGCTCACAGACCCCAGGGACCATTCCTGGAACTGGGAATGGCTGGAGTGCAGAGGCTCTCCAGCCACAATCTTGTTCTTTTAACCACACCCCGGGGGGGCTGTGGATTTTGTAGGGTCTTCCTGGCAGTGTCAGTTCCCCCCCCCGCATTTCCCCCCCCCCCCACAGAGCTCTCTCTCAGCACCACATTGACCTCCTAACTTTCATACTTTTGCCAGTGTGAAAAAGTCTCTCTCCAGTAACATCAGAAACCCCACTCGTGAACTGCAGATCTCTCTAAGCCTTGGGCGTCTTCCAGCATCATCGGAAGCTTCTAGCAAGGCCCCTGCTCTGCTTTTGAGTATTAACTAGAAATGGATCCAAACCGCAACGCTTGGATCTGAACCCAAACACCAAAGTCTGGCTTCGTTTTGGTTCCAGCCCAGCTTAGTTACTAAGAAGTAAATCTATTCTGCTTATTTTCGCCACGCTCCTCAGCCGGAATGCAGCATTTTTATCACCCGCACGTTTTAAAACAAAGACAAGTGTTTTGCAATGTATGATCTAGCAGAGCTGAGCAAATAGTGCAAAACATTTTATGGGAATTTTTGTTCACATTTTAAAATAAATTTCCCTACAGCCATGGTTCATTTTCTGAAAACAAATATTATTAGACATATTGTGTTAGTGCCAAATGGGATCTGCATGCCACTGTGTTGGGTCCTGTACAAACACACAGTAAGAGACAGCCTCTGCCCTGAAGACCTGACCCTCCAAGCTGTTCTGGCACATCTGGGCTTGGGAAACAAATGTCAAAGATGCCTGTATGAGTATTTGTGAAAACAGAGTTCTACATTTGCAAACATCAATAATTGTGCTCAGAGTGCTTGCATGATCATCCAATCCCAAAATAAACACAATGGCAAGTGAAGTACCTGACCAGTCATGACTAAGCAGCCAGCTCATATTTTGAATGTTGAGTAATTGTGAGGAACCCCCAAGTGAAAAACAAAATGCAAAGAGCTATTTACCAATGGCATTCAAACAACGAATAAATTGGATAATCTACAATCTACTCATAGATGGTCAATAAGCCAAAAAATAAGTGACATTCAAATCATTTCTTTGCTCGCACAACTACTGTTGATGTTGGTATCAATTCACAAAAACACCACAGTAGTGACAAGCATACAGAAAAACAAACCCACAGCATCTAGCCATGAGGTGTATTTATTCTCCTGGCTGAGTTCCCTTTCTAAAGACAAAGTCTCCTTCTGCATACTCTCTAGGGCCCAAGCTCTTCTGCATACTCTTTCATGGCACAAGCTGAATGGCAGCAGTTTCTGATAACAAGGTTTTGACAGTGGTAGGATTGGTTAGCCTCCTACCTTAGCACACAAAACAACTTGTGACAATAAAGCCATATTTTTCAATGTCCTGTACTACATATTCTGTACTGATGGACTTTCATTCATCTGCTGCTGCAGACACAGAAAAGGTGCACATCTAGATTTGTTTTGCAAATAGAAAACTCTTAGTGCCATGCAGTTGACTATGGCAAAAGAGGTCCATGAAGCTCTTCAGGATGCAAATGTTTAATTGTCATGTCCCAATTCAATCGCCAAATCATTTCAGGAATTCTAAATAATCCATTTTTTCCCATGGGAGGATCCATTTGCTTAAATTCACATATAGAAACAGCACTGCTGATTCAAGGAAGTATTAATGAGCAACTTCATTTGATACAGTTACTCACTCTATTGATTTCCAGAAAAGGTTAATGTGCTTCTCTGAGAAATCCTGAAAATAAAGAGAAGTGGGAATCACTCTTCACAATTCGTAGGTATGGAGTTGTTGGAAAAGAAAGCTCTGCCCATTTACAGCTAACCCAGGGGTTCTCAAACTGGGGGTTGTGACCCCTCAGGAGGTCACGAGGTTATTCCATGGGGGGTCGCGAGCTGTCAGCCTCCACCCCAAACCCCACTTTGCCACCAGCATTTATAATGGTGTTAAATATATAAAAAAGTGGTTTTAATGTATAAGGGCGGGGGGGAGAGGGGGGTCACACTCAGAGGCTTGCTGTGTGAAAGGCGTCACCAGTACAAAAGTTTGAGAACCACTGAGCTAACTGAAAGTTTTCATGGGAAGAAAAACAGATAATGGGTGGTATTTCGGAGCCAATGCTTCGTCTTGCTGAAGAGTGACATCACATGACACAGTAACCATAGGAGTCCAAAAGAGGCGACTTTCCTCTTGCTTTAAGTTGACCTTTAGAGCCACAGCTTTAGCAGGAAGAGGCCGAGTGTGACATGCCAAATATGCTCATGCATGCATTCATATTTGCATATTCAAACCCATATTTGCATATGCAAACAGAGGCTTTCATATTTGCAGGGACAGATCCCATTTGTGCATACTCACTGTGCAAGCTGTGCTTTCGCTGTCTGACAGTCTCTGGTGCAGGTCAAACCAGAGAGTCTGAAAAAATGCAGAAAATACAAAAACCATTATAATTGCCATAAACAAGGGAAAATGAACGGTAACGGTCTCTGTCAGGGTTGCAAGGTTAGCTGTCCTGTTCCGAGTGCACCCCTTCAGGTGTCTGACCTCAGTCCTTTCCCTCTCCTGGACTGGAATTTCACAGTTCTCCTACTCTTCGCCAAAGCCAGGGGCTACAACACCCTGTATATCAACCATGCTTACCCAGCAGTCCTTCCCTGTGGTGTATACAGCCAAACAACCTTCTTAAAAGTACAGCATTGCTTATTCTCACAGTAAAAACAAAGAACTTAGAGAAAAAAGGATTTAAAAACAACAGTCTTCACACATGGCTATCTAACTTACAGCCCTAGCATCCAGTGACGGTGTCCTAGGCAGGGCCCCTGCTGTAGGAATTATGTTGGGGAAGTTTTCTGACCTGTGCTATACAGTACAGGAGGGCAGGCTAGATGATCACAGTGGCTCCTTCTGGCCTTGGAATCTATGTTTTTTTTGCATTTTTACAATGAAGATGGACAGATCTGGAGAGGAAAGTTCTCCATTTATTCACAGAAGAGGAGTTACACTGGTTGTGTCAGTGTTGACGTGGGCTGGAGGCAGCGTGGGCTGATGGTTAGGACTCAAGAGACCTGTGTTTAATTCCCATCTCAGTCACTGGTTTACTGGGTGACCTTGGGAAAGCCACTTTCCTCTCTCAGTGCCTCAGTTTTCCCATGTGTAAAGTGGGGATAATGATACTGCCCTCCTTTGTAAAGTGCTTTGAGATTTACAGACAAAAAGCACTAGATAAGGCCCAGATATTATTATATTATTTTTAGCCTCTCCTATGATGTGCTCACTTGTCTACTAGAGAATAGCTGCACACAGTGCCACAATTCACTTGATAGGGATCAAACAGCTGACTTCCTAGTCACAACCAATAAGGGTTAAATTTTTACCACACAAGGCTCCATATCTCACTGCCAATCCTCTTAACCATCCAGTTGTACCATCAAAAGTAAATTTGCATGCATACACTGTTAGCTCACAATAACAAGCTGAACAAATTAGTTCAACTCATCTTAAAAGCCAAAGTTATGAAATTATTTTATCATCGTAATACCATGAATACTAATGGAGTATTTAAAGCAGGAGTGTGAGCAATGGAACCCTTCTTGTGTCTTTTATCTATCACTTTCAACACCTAGCGCCATTTAGCACTTTCAAAAACATTTCCCCAGTGTGAGCCGTGGAAGTCATTTCCCCAGTGATCTGCACAGAAGGCAGAGCACATAATGTTATCTGCCAGTGACAGCCATCCAGCTCTCTAAGCTTCTGAATCTGAAAAATCCAATGCCCAATCAGTTAGTTTGAGACCAATCTCAGGGCTGCATGTTTGCAAGTTGCAAACAAATTTGGACATTAGAATTTTTTCTATTTTTTGTGGCGGGAGCAAACTTCTGAGCACATCATTTGTCCTTCAAGGGCAGAAGAGAGAATTGCTATTCATTGCTTTATCGAGGAGAGGAGAAAATAAGACAGGAGTCAAGAGTGCCGGCAACACGTCAGCTGGGGAAGACAGTTAACATTGCTAGGCTTCTTGTGCTGTACTGCATTCAATAATTCCAGCTCCTCATTCTCACCTTCAAGGCCCTGCACAAACTTGCCACTGCCATCATCCCTTCTTTCATTTCTACTTCCTGCCCCATTCATTGTGTATGTTCCTCCTTCCTTCCCTCTCCATCTCTCACCCTCCACTCCATAACTTCAGCCATCCTGCTTCTTGAGGCCCTGGCCCTGCAACCCTTATGCATTTGTTTAACTTTACTACTGTGCTTCCAACAGGGCTACTTATGCCAGTAAAGTTAAGTACCTGTGATTGGTGCCTAAGGCCCCCTCTCTCGATATAAATTCACATAAAACCTCCCCATTGCAACCTACTTCTTCCAGGAATTTTGAGCACCTCGCCCTCCTCACTAACAATCTCTGCACACCCTCCCCTTGGCTAAACTGTTGCACTATGTCGTGTCTTGAGTCTGTTTGTCTACCAAGAGTGCATCAGGTCTGGCAATGTGTTCTCCTGCATCCCCAGGGCCGGCTCCAGGCACCAGACGAGAAAGCACGTGTCTGAGGCGGCACATTGTAAGGGGCGGCATTCCGGCCAATTCCTGCTGTGGTTCTTTTTTTTTCCTTTGGCAGCCCGGTCCGCAGCTCCCCGGCTGGCTCCCCGCACTCCACCAGTCCCAGCCCAGCCCTGCAGGGGCACGGACCCCGGCCCGGGGGGGCAGGAACTAGCGATCCCCGCCGCTCACCGTGCCACCGGGCTCCCCGGGACGCGCCACTCCCCGCCGCCTGCACCGGCCTCTGCCTCCCGCGCCGCTCTGAGCCCAGCCCAGCTGAGCCAAGCCGCCTTTAAAGGAGCGGCTGAGCCAGCACCTCCTGCAGCCCCCGGGGGCTCCGCCTGCCCGGCTGGGAGAGGCACCCCCAGGCCGGAGGTGCTTCGGCAGTCCGGCCGCCTTTTTTTATTTTTTTGTTTCGTAGCCCGGCCACCCCCTTTTTTTTTTCTTGGGGCGGCAAAAAAGCTAGAGCTGGCCCTGTGCATCCCACACTGAGTTGCTGGGAATCTCCCCTTTCAAATGGCATAAAACCTCCCATTTCTATCTCCAAAAGGTCAGGCGATCGAAGCCCTTAAAAGCGCATATGCAAGACTGGATATTCTCCCAATGTTGGATGTGGCCACTGTAAACGCAGGAGGGAAATGTCACACTCGGAAGACCCAAGGGACCATTTCTATGGCAAGCTGATTTCAGATAAAATGGTGACTAAGGCTTGAAACATTAGCAGTAGTTGCTGAGGGAGATGGCTCAATGGGCAGAGGGCAGGTGAGGACATGAAAGATGCACGATAAATGCAACTTACCACCCAAATATAATCTCCGCCTATGTGAAGTATATATTGATATAGAACTAGGCAGGACTCCAACAACAACAGGTGTTCCTCACGCACTGCTGCCTTGTGCAATGTGCATCTTACACAACATTTCAATTAGGTCACCTTTACTATTCCCTCCTCCCCCCATGCACCCCAGTCTGAACCCTGTATGAAAGCAACTGATCTTGTCTCTAAATGATCTCTCAGCTGTGTGATTAACTGGTGTCCTGAATTACAGATTTCTCATATGAAAGAAAGTTAGGACTCTTCACGCGTCTATACAGTCTAGGATCAATAAAGAAGGAATTGACTTTTTTTCCCTAACCTCTTTTATTAATAGCCTGTAGATATGGTGAGATTGGAAAATGCAGTTAGTGCTGTTTGCCGACAGAGAAATATGATGTATTACTGTATAATATCAACCAACATTACAAAATTAAAATCAGCGATACATTATGTATTACAGCATATGTGTGTACAGCAGTGGGTTAAGTTACCCCCGCAAATATATCCGGGAACAGGGGTATTGGGAAGTTAGGTGGATACAACCCTATTCACAGTTGTCTTCTCTTGCTAGGAGAACTACCAGGTCTTTAAAATCTCTGAAGCCAGAGTAATGCCTGCATAGCATTATCCCAGGCTGCAGTGGATTTTATATATCAGTGTGTGATTGGCATCTTTAATCCCTTCCTAGCACACTGCACAGAGATACGGAAGTCAGTAACGCAAGGAAATTTCTTCACTGTGCAGACCTAGTGGGGCTCTTACTGTATAACTCCAAATGTTGCCTGCTGAACAGCAAAGTCACCTTGAGCAGAATTTCCAGGAAGTTAATTTCTTCTTTTACTGATCCAGCTATCGCTTGGGATGCCAGGGCCCAGCTCAGAGCAGCCCTTCTTTCCAGGCTCCCACATACAACCCGTTTGCCCCTGAAGTGCCCTTGCTTTGTTAACCAAACCAACCAACCGATCGAGGCAAACCTGGCACATACTGACTCAACAGAAGAGCAAGTGGTGTTTGTAAAGAAGCCTTTCATTTATTTCTCCTCTGGCCTTCAGTTGGTAAACGCTGTAATAGGTACGTGAGGTGCTTTAAAAGAAGGGGTGTTTGAAGACTTTTCAGATAAGAAACAGCATCTCAGAGGATTCTCTGGGTCTGGAGACTTATGTGAAAGAGGCAGGCAGGCTTTAGGGGCATGATTGCAGCAAGTCAGCATCATTCTTCATCAATCCAGCCTTCAATTCATCACTTAACAAGCACTATCTTGGTGGTAGAATAAGAGAGAGAGAAAGATGCTGGGTGACTTTACATTTGGAAGGCTACTGTGCTTTAGTAAAGTTTGGTTTATAGACCAGCCACATTAAGGTTCCTATTTACACTGCTTTGCTGTGTCTGGAACAGAACAGAATCGGATTTTAGATATTCTATGCAATGAGCACGGATAGAAATCAGCTATTACAGACGGGTGAATGTACAAGGCAGCTAATTTGATATGACGCTCAGTGATAAGAAGACCTGAGTCAGGTCTATAGTTTGCACACAGTTTTAACCCTGGGCCAAATCCTTAGCTTGCCTCAAGCCAGCCTCCATATTTGTACACGCTCATTTTGTGTGCACAAAACCTGCATTTGCACCTGCAAATGTGCAAGTTGGATAGCTGTATGTGCAATGGCTTGGTGTGTGCACATCATGCACTATTGCAAGAACAAAGGTGGAGGATACATCTAAAAAATATCGCCCTTTAGGTTGTCACTAGCTATCCTCAGAGCATTTACAAAGTTCCAGGTCAATGCAATGCAATTAAAATAAAATAAAATCCACCTAAAGTAGGTGCATTGGGAAAGACTGGCCTGTATGTGAGTACTCCATGCTATTTCCCATCTCCCTTTCATTAACACGTTAGGGAACTTTTCATGTTAGAAAATTGGGGTGAGGGAAAAGTAGAATCAGTTAAAGGAAAAACGCCTGGGTCCTAGATGTTCAAAGTCCTCTGTTCCGCTACAGAGTTCCAGCTCCAATCCTTAACTCCCCAGGACGGCAAGGAGCGGAAGTGCCGAAAAGGCAGTGGGCTCATCGCAAGCTGCAAGGACAAGTAAGTGCCTCGTTATAAGAGAGAGCCTCCAGTCACACAATTGGGCTTGAAACTTCCTCAGAGTTCAAGTGTTTGATGATCTGGGCTTTCAGGTCAGATTACTCCCTAGACAAACTAGCAACAACATAATTTTCCTGTATATCAGACAGATACTTGTATGGTGTATGTGAAACACCAGCCACCCAACAAAAATCTAACTGTAACAAAGCCAGTGGGAGAAAGAAGATAGACGGGCAAATAAATACCAGCTTGAAACTGGGCTTCAATATCCCACCTCCCCAGCAACAGCACCAACAGCCCTGCAGACATAAAACCCAACAGGAAACTGACTTTTGCCCAATAGGAGACTGCCAGCAAGCCATGGTGTATATTAAAAGGGGAAGGGCTTTTAGAAGAGAAACGCCTGAATCCTGTATTATAGTTTCAGAGATTTTTAAGGCTAGATGGGCGCATTAGATCATCTAGTCTGATCTCCTGAATAACGCAGGCCAGAGAATTGTATACAGTTACTTCTTTATTGAGCCAACTAATTTGAATCTGACTAAATTATATCTTCCAGAAAAGCATCCAGTCTTGATCTGAAGACTTCAAGGGATGAAGAATCCATCCTTTCCCTTGGTAGTTTGTTCCAATGGTTAAGCTTCTCAAGACTGTACCTTGAGCTCACCAGCCAATTAAAGAGCATATATTCAGAGCTCGAAAGAAACCTGGGGCAGTCCTTCCAGACTGAGGGCAAATAGTGGCATCAAAATAAGATCTTAAGAATGGAGTGGAAAATAAGGGAAACAGGAAGAAGGAACAGGGTTTCTCTCCTCCAACACCTTCATTTCCCCAAGTTAAGGCATCAGAAATGTACAGAGTAAAAGACAACAAGAAAGAGCCCATCAAAATGCAGGCATTATATCATCAGTTGATCCAGTTTCCCCTGTTGCTTCCTGGTACGTGAGGCAGGAGTCAGCCTTGCTCTTTGAGAATAAAAAAAGTGAATAAAAGTAATGGTAGAAAAACCAGCCCCGGGGCATTCGACAACTGCATTCTGTTGCCTTGACAACCAATTTTCTAAAAATATTGTCAAGATGAACATTACTTACAGAGCTGCCTTAAGTTGTTATGACAACACAAGGGGAATGATTAAATCCAGTATTGATATGAACACTTTCCCCCACCCATGTCTTTCTGCAGTCTCCACTATACCAAGTGTGTACTGTAGATATCCAATGGAAGCCCTGAGGATCCTGTCCTGTATTCATTTAATTAGACTAAATTTGAGGTCCCTCCACCCTCAACTATATGATCATTTTGTGGATCACTTCATAACCTGATCCTCATTTCAAACCACTTGATGGTACATCTCCCCGTTCAAGCGCCCATCTTCCCTATGGCATATTCTATCTCTTCCAACAGTCCAGAGGCCACAACTGGATTGAGCCTTCAACTCAGACTTAAGCTATAACTTTTCTGATGTTTGAGTTCTTTATTTGATATCAACATACACTGAATCTTGCCCAAGCCCTAGATGACAATAACTCCATACAGCCCTGTTGTGAATTCTGCGTACATAATTTAGGATACAGCAAGTATGGTATAACTGCCATGTCTGAACGGCAGGCCGCAGGTGTTCACAGATATAGGAATATAGGCTTCTTTAAAATGTTTCTGTTTTTTTAATGTATGCAGTGTTGTTGTAGCCATGTTGATCTCAGGGTATTAGAGAGACAAAGTGGGGGAGGTAGTATCTTTACCAGACCAACTTTAAAATTGGTCCGGTAAAAGATATTACTTCCCTGACCTTGTCTTTCTGCTTATGTAACTTTCTTTCAGCCACTGGGCTGGAAATAATCAGGATGAGGAATTCTACACACTTTTTGTTTTAATTTTTCATAACAAGCCATTGTGGCACTTTTAAAGCAGGGCCCAGGCGTTCCACGACTCATTCTATCTGTGATATATTGTTAGATCTGTGACTGTTCTGCACTGGCATGTGCTGTTAAAATTCAAAGGGCATGGCAAGGACAGAAGATATCCAGCAGAACCAGAGGGAGCGAAGAGTTCCTAGTACACCCAAAGGAGATCTTCCTTTCTGCACTGTTTGTCCCAGAAGTTAGACTGCATCAGAGATGCTAAGGACTGAATAGCCATTATAGACTGAACTACCTTCACCTCGAGAGGTGGTTTATTCAGGTCAAGGGGAAGCAGTTCAATGGGGCAGCAGGAGGAGAAGTTTGCATTGGCACTGCCTGGACTGCACCTTTTCAGAGGGTGTGTCTATGCTACAAGTGCTACATCGGCACAGATGCAGCTATGATGCTGTAGCTCTGTAGCACAGACACTTCCCACGTTGATGGAAAGGGGTTTTCCATCAATCTAGTTAATCCACCTCTCTGAGAGGCAGTAACCAGGTCAACAGAAGAATTCTGCCATCGACCTAACTGCATGTACACTAGGGGTTAGATCAACCTAACTACAGGACATGACATTTTTCACAGCCCTGAATGACATAGCTAGGTTGATCTAAATTGTAAGTGTAGACCAGGGAGGCAGGCTGGATATGTACTTTTTCCTCTAGAGGTCTGCCAGCGCTATCCAGCACACCCAATCACTGCATCCCTCAGACACTTAATTTACCAGGATCACTGCTGAGAAATCAGTCAGGTAAAAGATCCTCCTATATCACACCTTCATGTAATATGAGTGATTGTTCTGGACATTTACTCAGGACCAGGGCCGGCTCCTGGCACCAGCTAGAGAAGCAGGTGCTTGGGGCGCCCAATACCAAAGGGGCGGCACTCCTGCCACTATTGGGGCGGNGGTGTGATTGCGCTGCTGCGTTGTTGTTTTTTTGTTGTTTTTTTGCCGCTTGGGGCGGCAGAAAACCTGGAGCCGGCCCTGCTCAGGACAGTATAGGTGCTGGACCTAAGGGTTCTGGGGATGCTGCCACACCCCCTGGCTCAAAGTAGTAATAACAACCCAAATACAGGGTTTCTGCCTTCAGCACCCTCACTATAAAAACTGTTCCAGCACCACGGCAAGGCAGGATTGCTGTAGTCAGCCCTGAGCCTTCCACATGAATCAGCCATACATTTTCTCCAGGTGGCCCCCCTACATTCCCCTCACAGGCTGAGTGTGCCAAGTTGGGACACGAATTTCCCTTGAAACCGGGAACTGGCAGTTTACATCTGAACAGCTTTAGAGGTAAAGAGAAATCAACCCTCCCTTTTCTAGGAGGATGAGGAGTGAAAGAGAAGCCATTGTGGAAGGCAGCACATTTCCCAGTAGGGGAAGACCCTGCTGCATTCCAATTGGCAGGTAAACAATTCAGCTGTGGAAAGCTCCACCCCATTTCAGACTCCAGAGCCGTCAACATCAGTCAGACGTCCTGGTTACTACTAGCACTTAGCACCTTGTGTTTTGAGACTATTGACCCCTCCCATCACTGCAGAAATCCTTCCTGCCAGGAGTCCCACACTGTAGCAATAATATTAACAGTTCAACAAGCAACCCCACCTCTTCCCCACCAATGGTGGCAATTTTTAATCACTAGCAACTCCTTGACTTAATCGCTAATCCAAACAAGCTCTCACAGCAGTCAGGGGGTTGCACCACTTCGTTCTATGAGAAGGAATCTTGCTGGCACTGCCATTCGGCTGTCATTAATATCTGTTTGTTTGCGTTAATGAAAAGCCGCTCATGAAGAGTCAGAGTTACAAGCTAAATAAAGAGAAAAGGATCTGTATACAATGGTACACGTGTTAGTGGAGACTGAAGCTAGCAGGGAGAGAGAGCGTGTGTGTATCTAAGTCTTATGTCGTCCAGGAAGTTAGATGGGGTGTAGCTGGCCCTTTGCGCCAGTGTGCAGAGGGCCAATACAAGGTATATGCATCATTTAAGTCCACCCAAGCCTATTTTGAAGGCATAGATGGTGCACAGCATTTCTGGCAGCCCTCCGTACAGGAGTGAATATCACCCATGGACAACAAATATGCAAAAGAAATACAGGGGTTCCAGAAGTGGAGGCTTTGGATCTCCAAACTTCATCTCCTCCACCCAATTTCCAAAGATATCAGAGATACGCCGACCAAGTCTGAGTCACGTGACTGCGCACCTTTGCAGATGGCTCATCATGAAATAGTTGGGGGACTCAGGGGGAACAGTACCCAGAATGTGTGGCTTCCTCCCTCAGTCCTGCTCAGAGAGCAGGTGCTTTCTTGGTTACAGTTAGCTGTGTGCCATGCTGTCTCCTCCTCAGTGACAGACTGCCACCTGCAGCTGCAACCACATCTGGAACGACGTGTGTGAGAGAGAAAAGAGCTGGAATGAAAATGCTTTGGGTGCCGCATACTGAAAGGGACATCACAAGGAAGTAAAATGTTGGAGGGAAGGGACGAAGGAAGGGCATGTCTTCCTCATCCTGCCCATAATGGTTTTATTTCTGGTTTGACTGCAGGGCCCAGATCTGATGCATCCTTACATCCTTCCCTGAAGGGAACCTTCCCACGGTAGAACCTTCAGAATATGGCTTCCTCCAATTTACCGCTCTTGACCTCTGTTTAAGGATCACCTGCTATCTACCAAGGGTTCTCAGGTTACCTGCCCTGAAGTATTCATTCATCAACAAATGCTACCTGGATCTCCTCTCTAAAAAGTTCAAAAGTCAGGATATAAAGGATGTACCATATCATCTATTTCCTTCACAGAATCACAGAAAATTAGGGTTGGAAGAGACCTCAGGAAGTTATCTAGTCCAACCCCCTGCACAAAGCAGGACCAACCCCAACCTCTTCAGCTTGGCTAGAACACAACCTGAAGAGCTCTATATACCTACCTACCTACCGATCTGACAGAGCCCTGTCTCCCCAGTTCATGCTGCCCCAGTGCAGATCAACAGATGTGCTTGAACCAAAGCAATCAATTGCCCTGTTCTGTTCATTCCCTCTGAAGCATCTGGCACCGGCCACTGTCAGAAGGCAGGATATTGGGCTAGAAGGAGCACTAGTCTGAGTCAGTATGGGCATTCTTATGGTTTCATTCAAAATTTCTATTAAAATTGCATGAAAATTTTAGAAAATACAAAAATTGGTGAGTTTTAAACTCTGCAAAAGAGAAACAACTTTCAAATTCCGTATTTTTGTGTGTGTGTGTGTGTGTGTGTGTGTGAAATCTCTTATCCAGCCAGCTCTAGCTATATTGAATTATGAGTTACACTGCTGCACTTTAGCGAGGCTGAAGCATTAATTTTCTTGTATTTTTAAGTAACTTCAAGGGAGCCTGGTGTGTGTGGATTGGTGCCCATTTTTAGCATTTATATACATCTAAATAATGTTAGTCTATAAGGTGCCACAGGATTCTTTGCTGCTTCAAATAAATAAATGTACCACAAAACTTTTTAAAATTGTGTGTGACATACCATACCATCGACATGAGTGATCTCTTGTTTGCCCACATTAATGAATGAGTTTGTGATTGTTTGGAATTCTATTTATTGTTTTTTCTAAAAGCATTTTTTAGCTTATAAAGAGAAAAATAGAAACATCAGTAACAATTTGAAAAGAAAACTGAAACAATTATTCTTTTCAATTGACCGTGTAAACACACGTTTATGAAGATGTGAAGGGAAAAAATAAAAACCCGGCCAAAAGAAAACCAGCAACAAGAAGAAATATGGAGAGCTGTCATCACTAATAGCAATCTCAATTGTTGCTCTCTATTTAGTGCAAGCCATATACCACAGCAGCTCAGAAAAATAAATGTGTTCTTCCAGAGCAGACGTAGAATCATTTTCTCAAATACTAGGCAGGTATTTGGGGCCAGTTTTGATTTCTGAGGATTTATTTATACCTGCTGTATCTAATGGACACTGCGACCTTTAGGGCCAGATTCTGGACTCCTCTCCAGTCCCCTCCCCCCATGCACACACAAATTAAAATGGGCTATTTTCATAAATATTTTTCATTTTCTCAAGAGGCCTCTTCACAAATGTAACAGGAATGGCAAAATGTCAGGGAAAATTGGACAAACTAGTGAAAGGAACCTTAAAGGGAGACCTGACAACTGAGGAAAAGCTAAACCCTCCTTGGAAACACAGCCCCTTTGAGAGACTCTCAAATATCAAGCAAACTAGGTTTGTGAAATGTACCAGTTTACGAGGAAAGCAGAGGCGTGTTGCGTTCTCAAAGAGACACGTTGCTTTTTCTCTCCTCTTGAAAGCAGCTTTTGTGTTTCTCATTTTCAAACACAAGAATGTGGTACTACAATCCCTCTGCAGAGGCCTCCATCACTATCAGTCTCTATTTTCCTACCCAGCTCAGCGAATAGCATGCAGGGGACTAGCTGTGGGGGATGGGAGGGGGGTGAGGTATGTGTGTGGGTGGGTGTTAATTAGTCTCCTCCATTGTAAAAATGCAAATCAAAACTAAAGAGTTATTTATTTATGGTTCCGAAGCACCCATCCAGCACTCTGAGTTGGACTAGAACAGTGATTCCCGAACTGGGGTTCGTGAACCCCTGGGGATTCGCAAAATGTTACAGGGGGTTCTCAGGAAAAAATTCCCTAATGGCGGACAGAGTTGTCCCTAGGGATCCCAGTCAGCACAGGGCCAGCAACCCAGAGCCCCTGGACTTCCAAGAGCTAAGCAAATCAAAGCAAGCATGTCTATCACACTGAGGAGATTTAAACTTCAAGACACCTTATAAGAAACGGAAAGGGAGGTGAATATTTTTTGCTGTTTTTAAAATTAAATAGGCAGCTAGTATTGTTTTAAAAATTATTATGAAGAACAAGTTTAAGCTTTTTTGTAACGTGCGCTGTTTGCCTGGACTGCTCAAGACCTGAATGCTTGTATAGGAGGAACTCTTTGAGTTGGCTTCTTAAATACCTTCCTGCTGTTTCACATCTGATACTCCTTGATGAAACATAGGAGCCTTGTCTTATAACAGACTTATTCAAAGTGATACAAGCTATGAAAGTGAGATCTTGGAAGAGTGTTGCCATTTTCATAATGTAATAAAAATACTGTAATGATAAATAATAATTAATAATAAATAATGTGTAATAAGCATGTCATAAAAACAAATTTTATATTTCCAAGATCACTGCTCTTATAATTTATACTCAGGTAAAGGAGAAAATCCCTGGAAATATTCATTTTTAGGAGGGGGTTCGCGAGACTTGACATATTAGTGAAAGGGGTTCACAGGTTGTTAAAGTTTGGGAACCACTGGACTAGAAGAACCACAATGCAATTCAATAGGCTGAAGGACCACAATGGGATTTGCTCCCCATAAAAACTGCTACCTTCACAGCTTATTAGAACTACAGGAAAAGGGAAAAAAGCATTTTGGAGAACATCAGTTCCCACCAGCATTTCCATCACAACAATAATTCAGTACTGTAATCAGCCCCCAATCATCTTTCTCCTACCCCAAGGAGAGCTGTGACAATAAATCCTGTACAATCACTAAAGGCCTTGTCCTCACTGCTAAGAAAGGTGTCTTTTACCTCAGGGTAACTAACATGCATGGAGCTATCCTGAGATAAAAACAGTGAAAACCAGGCACTTCAATTTTACTGAGAGGTAAATAGGGTTAGTGGCGATGAGTTACCTGGTGGTAAAACTGAAGTACCTTGTCTTCACTGGGTTTTTACCTCAGGACAGCTCACAAACATCAGTCACCCTGAGATAAAAAAGTACCTTTGTTAGCAGTGAAGACAAGGCCTTTATCTGATCTCTGGCAGACCAAGGAAGGAAGAGAGTTCCAGAGCCAGAGAAACCCCAGAGAATGCCTTGCTATCAATCCTCTGCCATTTATATATTCAGAAGGGGCTGATAGCTCACATGACCCAACCTCAACTGAAGGTGATTTCTCTTCTCAAGTCCCTTAATATTCATACATTTAAAATTCTCATTTTTTTAGTTTTACAAAAAATTTTTTTAAATGAGTGTTTGGTTATGGTTGAAAAAAACAACAAAGTTTTGAAAGAAACAAAAGTTATCCATGAAAACTGCAACTGTTCCACCAAAATCTAGTCTGAGGCCACCAATGCATTCCAAATAGGGCAGCAAGCTCTCAGATGGCAGCTAGTAACAAGAATTGGTTTGCATTCGGTGTCACAATTACTTCCAGAAATCAGGACCATTTGCAAATGTGTGGCTTGTGCCAGTCGACAAAGAAAAAAGCACACAAAAAAGGCAACTGATGGCTGTATTACAAGACACTATGGAAAGTATCAGGGGAATGGCTGAGACATAATTCAGATGCTGTGGCAAAAAATAAGCAAACAATTCTGAGATTCATCTGTAGAAGGAGGGATAGCTCAGTCGTTTGAGCATTGGCTTACTAAACCCAGGGTTGTGAGTTCAATCCTGGAGGGGGCCATTTAGGGATCTGGGGCAAAAATTTGTCTGGGGATTGGCCCTGCTTTGAGCAGGGGGTTGGACTAGATGACCTCCTGAGGTCCCTTCCAACCCTGGTATTCTATGATATTGCTCCATCAGTTTGGCTGGGATGAATAAGACTATGCTTGGAATATATTTGACTACTTATAAATGGAGAAAGAAAACTTTACAGAAACAAAGAGGATGCTTCAGTTGATAATTGGAAATGGACGTAAATGTTTTAATTGCTTATGGGGGATGCAGAAGCTAGGTCTGTGGACCTCTCTTTTCTAGAGAAGCACAGTGTTTGCATAGAGATTGCCAAAGTAGTTTAAACTGTTTTACTTATGCTTTAACTGCTATTATTTGCTTTTGCATTTAAACTGAGATTGACTTTTGCAGTATCAATCTACTGCTTTGGCAGATCTTTATCTGAGGCTTAACTTTTACTTTATCTAGTATTAGAGGAAGCTACTTTTGAAAGGGAGTATTTCCTCTGTTCTCCTCTATTCCTTTGCCATGGAATGTGCCTGTTTATTGGGTTCTAAGACTATTTAAAGTTACTGTAAAATTATTACATTTTTATTAAATTAATACTTTCTGCAGTGACACTGTAAAGATGCAGTTTTACTTTTCAATCACTAGATGGAGTCAGAAAGCCTAAATCAAGGACTTTCCCTTTTAAAGTTATTGTTAAATGTCATCTCACTTTACAGTTCTGTAGATATATGTTTTATATGTTTTTTCAGTTTTCCTAGTTTTCTTGGGGCTGTAATGGGTGTATACTGCCTATGACATTTTCAGCCATCCAGAACAAGTCTGACATTGATTCACTGATGAATTCATTACAATCAACTATGCCATTAGACACTTCCTAAAGGCAATTTACACTTTGATTGGCTGGAGTTCCGGTAGCTCCTTTTCTCCTCCCTCAGACTCATGTGATTTATCTCCCTTCTACCATAAGCAAAGTAACCCATCTATAAAGGGATAAGGATACTTCTGGTCAAAATTCTTCTAATTTTCATAAAGAACGACAGAAAAATAAAAAAATTCAGATTTTTTTTTCATTTACTTTTTTCTTGTTTTCCTGTCAAGCTTAGAGAATGATCAACATTTTAGTTTTAACTGGATGCTTTTGGCAACTTTCTTCTGTGATTTTCAACCAGCACCAATACCCACCCTAGAGAGATCACTTCCCCTCCACATATGATGATGTTGCATTTGGGACCAGCAGTGGTCAGACCTGCCAAGTCTACTGTTTTTACCCTGTAGATTCCAGATTTCTTGCCTGTTCTCCCAGCCTACAAGGAAACTCAAGGAACATACTAGCTTTTCTGATGTGGGGCTCAGTCCTCAACGTGAGGGGATTGTATCTGTAGCGGGAGTGTAATTTGACCATGTTAAGAAATATACCTGGCACCTTGATATTTGATCATCTTCCATCTCCCTGGCTTCTCTGAATTAACAGTATTCAAACTCAAGCCTCCTCACAAGACAGCTCTAAGCAAATATGTCTCTCTCTCTCATTGTATTGTCTATTATTCTCGTTTGATCTTTTTTCAATTTGGAAATCTGAAAGGAGAATTTCCTGGGGCTGCCTTGGAATTTTTCCATATGGTTTCCCCCAAGGTCAGAGAGCAAACACTTCTCAGCTCTTGGGTTTTTAACACTTGCCTTCAGGCTGAAAATGTCAATGTACTTTTGAATCAAAATGTAAGAAGATACGGGAGGAGGCAAAACTAGCACAGAAGATCTTTGAGAGCTAGCCAAGGTCTGGTTAACCCTCCACGGGAAAGGTGTGCAAACTCCTGTTGAGGTCTACCAAGTCCATAGCACAATTGAAGAACCAACCAGATTTCTTAGAAGTTGAGTATCTCTGAAGAATCTCCCAACATACGGCTTTGTGGATAATTAAAGCACTAGAAGTAGAGATGCATGTTAAACTGGAGACATTTGCGCCTTGCCTTTCTAAGCCCCAGGATAAGGTACCAGCCATTGAGGAGGAGCTACAGACTGTGAGGCAAAACTGCATCAGTTGAAACAAGGGAGGTTAAAAGCATCAAGCACATATCCATGGTGCTAGTTAAAGAAAATGACTCACCAGCCGAGAAGAAGAGGGGGGAACAAATCAAACTATATGTTAGAACCTGAAGTTATCAATGGCACCAAAACCAGGGTCAGGATGAAAGATTCATTTGAACTCACTAGAATTTAAAGTGTGGCTCTACTCTGGGAGGTTACTAAAAACAGGATCATGGGGCTCCACGTTTATTGTCTTCTCAAGAATCTGTAGCAAATTTGCTCACTTTACAAGTACAAAATGTATGTATTTTCCGACTGCAGACTCACCCTGTGTTATTTCTCTCTGGTCTTCTGGATTGTCCATTACCATCACTATTTTTTAATGGCTAATGTTATTTCCAAGAATTATGATTATGGTAATTGAATAGTGTCTTTCATCTAGAAGGATCCTAAAATGCTGTACAAACTGATTCATAGCAATGTAGGCTCATAATGTGACGTGGAATTAAGTGAGAACTTCTTCATATAAACTGATGGCACGATATTTCCCCAAGTGATTATAAAAAAAAAAGTTTGGATACATTGTGTGGGTTGGGTTTATATTGTGTACACTCACACATACACATACACACACACACACACACACATACACACACTACAATCCTTCAGAAAAGTCTGTTAGCAGACTCAAAATCAACCACCATCAAGCACTTCAGCATGCAAGAGATCTCTGATGGTGGAGCTACTGTATTAGCTCAACACCCCTAATGAAATGCTAAATGAAAGCTCAGCTCAAAAATGCTGAAGGCAACTTGCGCAGAGGCTGACAAGAGAACCTGGTTTAAACAAGCCAGTCTTCTGTTGCTTTACAATATGCCGGTCAATCAATAGGCTTCTAGAACCTGGATATCTAGCAGTGACTAAAGCAGGGCTAATTTATCTCACTTAGAAAAACTGCTGATTATAATGACAGTGGCACACAGACAGAATAATTGATAAGGAATGCGTAAAGATTACTTTTAAAAATGAATGACTGTAGATCTGTCGTAAGGGGCACACAGCTATTAGGGACGTTACTGAATTGAAAAGTGCTGACATTCTGTATAGCTTATTCCGGTGGCAAAGTTGAAGGCCTGACCCTGCAAACACTTACTGCTGTGAATATTTACTAGGGACAGTGTGTACAAGCAGCGCAATAGTAATTGTTTGAAGGATTATGCCCATACGGAGCAAATCCAAGGCCTTCCTCTGAGCACCTAGCTTATGTCTACACTGTAATTAAAACCCCACAGCTAGCCTGTGCCAGCTGACTCGGGCTTGTGGGGCTCATGTGGAGGGGCTGTTTAATTATGGTGTAGACATTTGGGCTTGGGCCCGGGCTCTAGGACCCTGCAAGGTGGAAGGGTCCCAGAGCTCAAATGTCTACACCATAATTAAACAGTCCCTTAGCCCAAGCCAGGAGAGCCTCAGTCAGCTGGCATGGACCAGCCATAGGTGTCTAATTGCAGTGTAAACATATCCATACAGCAGATCCAGAGCTGTTTTAATGGACAAGCAGAAGGAGGAGGTAGGATTACAAAGGACAGGGACAGGGACCCACTGCCGCATGCCTACCCATCTTCACCCCAGTGTTTTTGGTGGGGGAGAGGGGCAAATAGGGACCCACAGAGACAACTTCCTTGTCCCTCTCAGCATGTTTGCCTAGCATCTGGCCATGCACTGGGTAGAGGATTTGCCCAAAAATGAATGACCAAAACAGGCTTCTTTTTTTGTTTGTTTGTTTGTTTGTTTTTTGGATATAAAAATTCCAGTGCAGCATTTGAAACCCAAATGCTGCAGCAATGTATTAGTGCACAAGGGCCAGAAACTGGTCTGTTTTCATTGCCCAAAGCCAGCAAAGTGCAACACGTAAGCACACATAGTAAAGAAACACCATAAATGGTGACAGGGGAATTGGATGCCTCAGTAGTAATCAACAAAGGTATCACTTTTAACAAGCAAGAAAAGTCATTTTTAAGAATATGATTTTTAAATTGACAGTGTCCCTTTCAATATTCGGAAACAGCATTAACTGGCGATGCCCTTCTCTGTGGTGTGTTAACATCTTTGTTGACTCAGACCCAGTGCGGTAACTGGCATAAACTCTTGGGCGTTGTCATGCGTACACAAATACTGAGGAAAAATGGTGGGCAGGCCTTGGCTTAAGAATGCAGCATTCACAACAGTCTCCCAAACTGAAGAATAACTAGACTGTGGGCTTTTCTAGCCAAAACCTTGAAAGAGCCTCTTACCTTATTTTCCAATCTTCCAATCAGCTCAGCTAATCTGTTAATCTGAGCTTCCAGCCCTTCTTCCTTGGTTTCCGAGGAACCTAATGTAAGAAGCCAAGCATAAATACAGCAAAAAAAGAAGCCTACACATACATATATGCTCTGAGAATATGCTTAAGGTGCTTAAAAGAAGGTTGGTTTCTTAATTTTCCCTCAGAAAGGGCCTGATCCAACTCTCCTGGAAGTCAATGGAAAGACATTGGAGTTTAGTGCTGGTTTGAGCCTAGTACCAATATTTGAGCCTAAATTGAAGCAGGGAATAGGAATCACGGGTAAAAAGGGATATGTTTACACAGCAGCTGGGAGGTGCCATTCCCGCGGGGTGCAGGTGGACATCATGCACTAGCTCTGCTCCAGCTAGAACACTGGACATAGCAGTGTGGCTTTGGCGGCTGCAAAGTTATCACCAAGATTTAAACTTTCCCGAAGTCTGGATCTAGAGCTTTGGTTCAGGTCTGTGTCAGTATATAATTTTAATGGTCTCATTTGATCTCATTTCATTTTGAGCTCTTCAGCAGGAGATCCGCTCCCCTTCTTAAGGAAATGCAGGGGACTGCATTAATGTCCTATTCAAGTTAACTTCATGCTGATTCCCTGCACAAATCCCCACGCAGCATGTATATCAACTACCCAGCTCTGTGCCGGAAGGGCCTTCCCAGGGTCAACGGTCACACTTCAATCCTTACAGAAACAACTATTCTCTGTAGCAAGCAGATATTACACATTGTTCTCTGATTGTTCCCATCTGTAACCTGCCATTACCAGACATCCCTTGGCAGCTGCCTGGCCTCCAGGCAGTTTACATCTCACTTACAGCACTGTAGAAGAAGATGAGGTTCAGGCATAGACAGACAAGATAGCCTGCAGAAGACCTGCCAGTATGGCTAAGGTTTCTTCTCAGTTACAGAAATCAGCTCTTGGCTGAGAATCACTTTGCCAGAACCACCAGGGCAATGTTTACACCATTATGCTGATGCTGCTGGACATTTGGGAATATGAGTTCAGTTCTCAGCCCTGCTGGCCTGAGGGCTTTAACATGCAGGATTTTTGGACTAGTTCATCAGGAAGGTCATTCCTTTGACCAGCTGAGTGGCTTGTTGTGAGCAGTGAGGCTCTAGAGTGAGTTTCTTGGAGACCCTTGTTAAAGCACTGGCTCCAAACAGAAGGAAAAGTTGGGATGCATCCTTGCCTCTGATAAGCTTAGCATGCGATCCCTGTCCAAACTGTATCTTCCAGGAAAGCATTTCCCGTCTGGGGAGCTGCTCTGTCCTTTGCTGAGTAGGACTGCGCTGCTCTCCAGATACTACCGCNCGGCAATGTTTACACCAGGGGTAGGCAACCCATGGCACGCGTGCCGAACGCGGCACGCGAGCTGATTTTCAGCGGCACTCACACTGCCGGGGTCCTGGCCACCGGTCCGGAGGGCTCTGCATTTTAATTTAATTTTAAATGAAGCTTCTTAATCATTTTTAAAACCTTATTTATTTTACATACAACAATAGTTTAGTTATATATTATAGACTTATAGAAAGAGACCTTCTAAAACGTTAAAATGTATGACTGGCACGCGAAACCTTAAATTAGAGTGAATAAATGAAGACTCGGCACACCACTTCTGAAAGGTTGCCGACCCCTGGTTTACACCATTATGCTGATGCTGCTGGACATTTGGGAATATGAGTTCAGTTCTCAGCCCTGCTGGCCTGAGGGCTTTAACATGCAGGATTTTTGGACTAGTTCATCAGGAAGGTCATTCCTTTGACCAGCTGAGTGGCTTGTTGTGAGCAGTGAGGCTCTAGAGTGAGTTTCTTGGAGACCCTTGTTAAAGCACTGGCTCCAAACAGAAGGAAAAGTTGGGATGCATCCTTGCCTCTGATAAGCTTAGCATGCGATCCCTGTCCAAACAGTATCTTCCAGGAAAGCATTTCCTGTCTGGGGAGCTGCTCTGTCCTTTGCTGAGTAGGACTGCGCTGCTCTCCAGATACTACCGCGAAGATCCAAACCCAGAACATTTACTCCTCCAGTTCCAAAAGACAAGGACACAGAATGTGACAACCCTGGGAGTGCTTGTGACATTGCTACTGTTAAATGCTGTGGCAAGGGATCGGCAGTAAGCAGACGTATCACAAACACATTTGCTTTTTCTGGTGCTCTTCCCTGAGGACCAATTTAGTTAGGGTCTCTGTCACTGAGAACTGATGATTAGAAAGTGTGGAGGGATGGGGCTGAGGAAGCATTCTCCATATGTCTCATATCTCAACGTTTCTTCAAGCTTATCTGTTAACTGATGTGGAGAGGATTATGCTGACAGAAAGCACCCTGGAGATGGATGCGGATCACTGCATCGCATAGTCCTATGAATATACCCAGCAGCTAGAGATGGGGTCAAGCAGCAAAAATTTGATCCTGACTTGCCCATAGTTTTGGGGTATTAGGGTTCAGGGATGTTTGAATCAGAGGTTGAGCTTTGACTCATTAGAGAGATGAGGGCCAAGTTCACATGTGAGTTTCCCCAAAGCTCAGGAGTGTTCTGAACCGTGGTGGTAGTTTTAGAGGGGTCCTGTGATAATGTGTGTACCCCACACAGGCAAGGAAAGGGTTAAGGTGGGCCTTAGGCCAGTTATGCTACCTGGCTGCATGTGCAGGGTGGACCAGAGGAATTAAAGATGAAGCCCCTCTGGGGAGTAGCTGGGTGGTGCTGTGAAGAAAGGAAGTCTGGAGTAGCAGTGGAGGCTGGGGGCTGCTGGCTGGCTGGCCAGGCTCCAGGCTGGCAGTGTAGGTTGAGAGGGGTTGGAACTCAGCGACGGCTTAGGCTGGTGACTGGCTGGCTGGAAATACAGTCTGAGAGGGAAAGGCTGGAAGTTATGTTGGAAAATGAGGGAGAAGAAACAAGGGATGAGGAATGGCTTCAGATTAGGAAGAAGAAGAAAAGAATCCAAGTATCTGTATGCGGAGAAGAGGGAGCAGGCAGGGATGGAAAAAAGAGTAAGGAAAAGGATCGACATTTTATAATTATCAATTTACTAGTTGAAGATGTAAAGATGGGAGATGTTAATCCCAGGAAAACAGCGGAATGGATTCGCTGACGTATCAGAGATATATTAAGAGCTAAAAGAATGCAGAGTGGAGATTCCTTAGTAGAATGTACATATAAGCAACAGGCTGAGAAACTTCTTAAAAATACAATTTTAGGGAAAACAGAAGTAATTTGCCAGCTACCTAAATTTATGAGAGAAGCAAGAGGACGAAATATATGGGGTTCCCCTAGGCATGACTGAGGATGAAATTTAAAGGGGTATAGGGGAGGACCAAGTGCTGTTTGTTAAGTGATTGATTAGCAGGAGATGGGGACACCACAACGATCCGAGTAACATTTAAAGGTGCAACGCCACCTGATAGGGTTAATATAAGCTATCAGCTCTTCCAGGTTACACCATATATCCCGGCCCCTTTGGGATGGTATAAATGTCAAAGGTTTGGGCAGGTGGCAGCTGCCTGAAAGGGGGAAATGAGGTGTGGTACTTGTGGAGGAGAACACTCACATGAGAACTGTATGGAAGGACCCACACTAAAATGCAGCAGCTGTGGGGATAAGCACAGTGCAGCATTCAAAGGGTGCATGGCAGTGGAACGAACTAGAGAGATACAGAAAATTCAAACGATACGTAAAATATCCTATGCAGAAGCCACCGAAAGATATTCACCGTGAAATGTGGAGGAGGAGCAAAATGCCAGTGAAGGAAAAGAGCTGCTGGGACAACAACATGCAATTCAGGGCAGGGCAGATAATCTAAGGGGAACAGATGAAGATGTACTGCTTGTAGGCAAAGAGAAATGTACAGCATGTATGATACAAGTGATTCATTTTAATTTACAGACAGGGGAAAAGACTGAAAGAATAAACATTATAACAAAAGTGGCAGAAAAGTATTGCATATAGGCAATCTCCAGATAGACCACATTCATGCCATTTTAAATGAAGGTAATAATGTAGTTCAAACAACATGGTTGTAATAGTTTTTCTGATTTAACACACATAGTTTAATTGGCCAGGAGTTAAAGAAAACAGTGTTTGAAATGGAAAACAAACCTGATGTGACATGTATACAAGAAACATGGTAAGTGAGAAAATTTATGATTAGACTTCGAGGATATGATGTTATCAGACTATGCACTGGCAGACCAGGTGCCAATTCATGTCTAAGCCCCAGGCCTCACTGACCACTTACAGTGGAACAGCTGGAAACCAAGCCAATTCACATGTGTGTTAATATAGATCAGGGGTCGGCAACCTTTCAGAAGTGGTGTGCCGAGTCTTCATTTATACATTCGAATTTAAGGTTTTGCGGGCCAGTAATACATTTTAACGTTTTTATAAGGTCTCTTTCTATAAGTCTATTATATATAACTAAACTATTGTTGTATGTAAAGTACATCAGGTTTCTAAAATGTTTAAGAAGCTTCATTTAAAATTCAATTAAAATGCAGGGCCCCCCGGACAGGTGGCCAGGGCCCGGACAGTGTGAGTGCCACTGAAAATCAGCTCGCGTGCTGCCTCCGGCTCCCGTGCCATAGGTTGCCTACCCCTGATATAGATCAAAGAATGTATTTGTGTTTAAACTTCATGAAAATCAATGGGACTCTGTATGAATTGTTTTCACTTATCTGTATCCTGTTATAATGTAATAGCAAACCTTTACATTGTATTCCCCTGTAACTAAATAACCCAATAATGAGAAAGAAGCTTTGTATAATGCAAATGAAGATCTTTAATAGGAAAGTAGTCATTCTAGCACATTTCAAAGCAAGTGGTCTTTGTGTGTGTGATGATTGGAGATCAAAGACTCTAAATGTGCTCCTCTCTCTTGCCCTCAAAGAGCCCTTGTAATTACCCTGGGAGCTTGCTTTCTGTGAGAAGTCACTATAAGTATGGACACAAGGAAAAATTCTTCATCTCTGGACTGCTTGGATTCTAACAGGGCAAAATAACTGAACGAGAAGATCAGATCCTCAGAGTTACTCTGAGTAGCCCTAAAAGATTTTTGGGAAACTGACAGATTACTACGTCTCTGCTACCTTTTGAAATTATAGAGTGTGATTCACCTGTTCATATATATTTTACCTGCCTGACCTCTCAACAACTCTCATTCCTTTTTCTTCGCCAATAAACCTTTAGTAAGTTTACTATAGAATTGGCTACCAGCGTTGTCTTCGGTGTGAGATCCGGGATGCAAATTGAGCTGGGGGAGTGACTGGTCTCTTGGGACTGGCTGTAACCGAGATTTGTGATTTTTGGTGTAAGTGACCATTTATCACATAGACAAGGTGGGTGAGGTAATACCTTTTATTGAAAGAGTTCTGTGTGGCTCGAAAGCCTCTCTCTTTCACCAATAGAAGTGGGTCCCTGTCTCTCTAATATCCTGGGACCAACACACTGCGTACATTTATCACATATTCTAGCTTGCCTGGGTGGCAAGATAGAGTCTGGAGTGTCTAAGAGGACTGTCTGTGACTCCATTATAAGATTGTTGTAGTAATTTAGGCATTCCCATTTGTTACTGGCTTGGTAAAATCTAATGATCGAACGTACCACCAGTTGGGGGTATCTGCCCTGCTTTGGACACTTTGCTCTAACTAGCAAGTCTGAATAATTGGGACAGGAGGTGGGGGGTAACAGGTGTTTAAGAAAAAGCCCCAAATATCAGCACTGTCCCTATAAAATTGGGGCATCTGGTCACCCTAATCGGGGCATCTGGTCACCCTAGCCCTAACGTGGGCACTCACAATCGTGAGCCACTCCAGACAGCGAGACACAGACGTGACAGAGAAATAACAAGAGGATCTGTATATTTATAACGGAAGGTCGTAGTTATGGTAACATAGAAGTACGCAACTTAAGTTTTGAGTGCAATGCTGTTGAGATTCCTCTGCAGAATAAGAGCACCGTTATACGAATCTATAATGTTTACAACCCATGTAAAAAGCCAGACAATCTAGAATAAGATTTTTCGCCTTCCTCCACAGCATGGGGCAGGGGTCGCTTGCTTGAGGATTCTCTGCAACTTGAAGTCTTTAAATCATGATTTGGGGACTTCAACAGCTGAGTCGAGGGAGAAAATTAATCCAGGAGTGGGTGGGTCGGCTTTTGTGGCCTGCATCATGCGGGAGGTCAGACTAGATGATCATATTGGTCCCTTCTGACCTTAAAGTCTATGAGTCTATGAGTCTATAAGAAGAGTTCGTTAAGGGTGTCAAAGGCCTGTATATTATTTGTGGAGACCTTAATAGCCATAATGAATTATGGGGAAGTAGGAAAACTGATTATAATGGCAAATGCCTGAAACAGTTCATTGACATGCACAAACTGGCATTGCTCGATATTGGAGTAACTACTAGGGTTAATTCGGTGGCTGGAACAGTTTCATATTTAGATCTGGGAATTGCAACAAGTAATATAGCAAGTAAATGCAACTGGGAAATCAGTAAAGAAGATGGAATGGGAAGTGATCACATCCCTATGCTAAATTATATATCCACACCACTGTAGTGTTGAAAACACAAAGGATTCCTACCTGGAGCCTTAGAAAAGCAAACTGGGAACTCTCTAAGAGTAAGCGTGCAGAGTTTCTAAGTACCAATTGTATAAGTGATAATCTAGAGGAATTTTATGATAATATAATAAAGGGAGTTGTAGCAGGAGCCAACCTAGCTATATGTAAGACATCTAATTGCCACAAACTCAGAAATCCAGTTCCCTGGCAGAATGAAGAGAGTAAAGCAGCAATTAAAGAATGAAATAATGCATACAAACAAGCAAAAATACAATAAATAGCAAGAACTTAATGAATTATAAAAAATATAAACCAGTGGCACAAAGAATTATTAAAAAGGCCATGAAAGAGAGTTGGAGACTGTATTGTGGAAAATTGAATAAAGATTCTGAGGTTTCAGAGAGAGAGAAGCAAGTTAAAAGAATGAATGGAATATGGAGTAAAAACAAATGCACACCTGGTTTTATAGTAAATGATAAAGTTGAAAGTTCTAATTTAAGAAAAGCGGACATTTTAGCAAAAGAGTTCCAAAAAGTTAGTAGTGAAACAAATCCAAGTAAAGAGTTTTGTGGGGGAAAAAAGAATGTTTGCTGAAGAAAATGGTGAGCTCTTACATGGCTGGATAGAACATAAAGACAATGAACTGAATGAAGATTTCAGCAACCAGGAACTCAAAAAATCTATAGACAAAAGTAGAAATACAGCCCCAGGGAAAGATAGCATAAGTACCGTATATACTCGTTCATAAGATGAATATTTATGGTAAAAAAGTGACGCATCAAAGAGCGGGGGTCGGCTTATAAACGAGTCTACACCAAAATTTGATGATTTTAAACTCTATGGCAGGGGTCGGCAATCTATGGCACGCGAGCTGATTTACTGTGGCACCCTGCTGCCAGCCTAGTGTCCCCGCTGTTGGCCCCGCTCAGCCCGCTGCCAGCCTGGATGGATGAAACCCCGGGCCGGCAGTGGGCTGAGCGGGGCCGGTGGCTGAGACCCCGTCTGGCAGGGGCCGGCGGACAGAACCCCAGACCGGTAGCGGGCTGAGCAGCTCAGCCTGCTGCCAGCCGGGGTCCCGGCTGCTGGCCCCGCTCAGCCTGCTGCCAGTCTGGGGTTCCATCCGCCAGCCCCTGTAAATGTAAAATGTATGACTGGCACACGAAACCTTAAATTACCGCGAATAAATGAAGACTTGGCACATCACGTCTGAAAGGTTGCCGAACCCTGCTCTATGGAATCATTAAATTGAATATCTAATACATTGTTGTTTTGTTTACCTGGAGCGTCTGCAGGCATGGAGCCNAACCGCGGCCACAGGGAGCTGAGGGGCTCCATGCCTGCAGACGCTCCAGGTAAACAAATTGTCCCGACCCGCCAGCAGCTTACCCTGATGGGCCAGGAGCCAAAGTTTTCCAACCCCTGAAATATAGGGTCGGCTTATGAAAGGGTCCTACAGTTTTTGCTATTTTTACCTATCCATTTTGGGGGGCCGGCTTATAAACGAACGGGCTAATAAACGAGTATATACGGTAATGCAATGCTTAAGCACCTAGCAGAAGGGAGTTTAAGAGTTTTATTGAAATTATATAATAATACACGGAGAAAAGGATTGCTACTGGCAGAGTGGAAGCAAGCGGCGGTTATACTGATAGGAAAGCCTGGCAAATTATGCACAAGACCTGACGCATATAGACCTATTCAATTGTCCTCACATTGTGTGTGGACAAAATTATGGAAAGAGCGATAAATGAGAGATTAGTAGCATTCTTGGGGGGAAAAAGAAATTGTAAACTGTGCAAAGGGGGTTCAGAAAAGGTAGATGCACCGTTGATCGTATTGTAAGATTAGAAACAGAAATAGAAAAAAACACAAGGAACAGGGGGTTTATGATAGCTGTCTTTCTGGACACTGAAAAAGCATATGACGTGCTATGGAGGGAAGGATTGCTGGAAGCCACCATTGGAATAAAAGGAAGAATGTTCTGGTGCATAAGAGACTTCTTATGTGATAGACTCTGGCAATTTCAGTACAGGTCTGTCGCATCCTAGGCGCATTTAACATGTGCGATTTCAGCTTTACGCGCTCGGCAAAAACAAGAAAAAAAAACAAAAAAAAGAGAGAAATAACAATGTAAATACTGTTTCTGTAGTGCGGGCGATTCTGCCCGCCATGACACTCAATGTAATCTTGACTATACGCTTTAGGCGCTGACCGCGGAACGTAACCCCAGCGTCAGATGAGACCGACCTGTACATTGAATATTTATAAATAAGGGTATGATTGTGTCACGGACGTCACAGATTCTGTGACTTTTTGGGACCTCCAGGACTTCTTCCAGGACAGGGCTGGAGCAGCTGTTGGCCCCGGAGATGATGGAGCAGCTGGCGGGTGGCCTGACCACTGGAGCAGCAGTCCCCGGGGCGGCCAAAGCAGCAGCCCCAGGGCTGAAGCAGCAGCCGGGTTTCAATCAGTCCTCCTCCAGGGTATTTTTAGTAAAAGTCAGGGACAGGTCACGGGATTCTGAGACTTTTTGTTTACTGCCCAGGACCTGTCTCTGATTTTTATTAAAAGTACCTGTGACAGAATGTTAATCTTATATATAAACTTACTAATGGCACTCCACAGGCGAGTGTTACCAGCCCCGCCCTGTTTAACATTATGATTAATGATCTCCCAGAGAGTATACGGGCAGGAATAGGTATCGCTCTATTTGCGGTTGACTGTGCAATATGGGCCAAACACAGAAGACTTAAGATAGCTGAGGAGAGAACCCAGGAGATGCTCAGGGCGATTTCACAATGAGGAGATACTTGGGGATTTAAGTTCTCACTGGCTAAAACAAATCTTTACGAGAAAGATGATTGGGGAAGAATGGAACCTTTATGGAGAAAAAATACAGGTAGTTCAAAATTTTACTTTCTTAGGAGTTATGTTTGATAAACTAACTCATCTAGATAATCTCATGACTAAATGTAAAGATAGGATGCATTTGTTTAAAGTATTGCTGGGAACAAATGGATTGCAGATAAGAACACGTTGCTAGTGCTGTATAGGACATTAATAAGATCAGTTGTAGATTATGGATGCCAAGCCTTTAATTCAGCTTCTAAATCAACACTAAAAATATGAGCGCTGATCCAAGCCCAAGCTCTTTGAATTGCATGTGGGGGGACTATTATGACTCTGTTGTGTGGGATGCCGGTAGCAAGCAGAGAAATGCCTACACTATACCCAGCCACGAAGGGGTGGGTTAGCAGTGAGTCCCACGACAGAGCATCAAAATGCAAAGAACATATAAAACACTCACCAGTCTGGAAGCTTTTCCTGTGCTCCTTGGCCATGATTCTGTTATTGGGGGAATAACTAGGCACAGGGTTGTCATACCAGGTATCCATTACACCATGGCCAGATTTACTGTGGTAGTGTCTGCAATTCAAGAACATGCAGATAATTAAAGAGACGATAATAGAAACACTCTAGGTAACCTGTCACCTCCCTCTATTGATAAAAATAGGTTTCAAACACAGCACAACCTCAGAGATAAGAACGCCTCGGGAATAGAGGTTGTTTGTAACTCTGAAATGTTCAGAACTCTGAGCAAAATAATGTGGCTGTTCTTTCAAAAGTTTACAAATGAACAGTGACTTAGTACAACTTTGAAATTTACTCTGCAGAAGAAAAATGCTGTTTTTGAACATCTTAATTTAAACTAAACAAGCACAGAAAGTTTCTTTACCTTGTCGAATCTTTTTTTTTTTAAACTTTCCCTTTATTTTTTTAGTAGTTTACATTAACACTGTACTGTATTTGCTTTTTTTTTGGTCTCTGCTGCTGCTGCCAGATTCCGTACTTCCAGTTCCAAGGGAGGTGTGTGGGTGACTGATCAGTTAGTAACTCTGGTGTTCGTAACTCTGAGGTTTTACTGCATTTGCCATGGCACTCCCTGCTGAACGGTGATAGAACAGGACCTCAGCAAATAAAAAGCCTCTTGCTTCCTCCGTCTGGCTACAAATTCAGTGTCAAGTGAATGACAGTATTTTCACAAGTGCACAGCAGCAGTCCAGCTCTGCTCCCTTTGAAGTCTATAGTACAACTCCCATTGACTGCACTGGGAGCAGCGTTAGGCCAGTACTGAGCACTTTTGAAAATCCCACCTTTATCTTTTGATATTGCAGAAGTTTCAGGGCACACGCACAGCAATGCCCACCACATACAACTCTTAGGGACGGAGGTATAAAAGAAAAAATGGACTCTTCCAACCAAATGAACTGAAAGTCAGCCTCCCCACCTCTCTGCCCCTCACCTCCCAGGCAGAAGCTTGAGAAAAGAGAGATGGATCTTACAGTGTGGCCTTACGTTCAGAAAAGTTGGGCTCTATCAAAACAAGCAAGAGATGCACTAGTTGCTGCAGAAAACAGGAAGGAATTCCTTCTGTCTCCACCTATGTGCAAACCCTCCACAACAGACCAGGTGCATTCCCCCCCCTCCCCCCGCCCTTTCCCCTGAAGAGCAGACCTCTGGGATGGCTAGTTTCTAATGTTTACAAGAAGCAATATTACATCGGCTATGGTGGGGAATTTAACATTTAAATCATCTCTAGAGACACACACATTTCAAAAAAGCAGCCTTAACCAGCACATAGGAAATTCCTTTATATTATATGGGCTTATATGAAGGTCACGAAAGTCATGTGGCTTTTATGAATCATTGCAAGAAGCTGTAAATTGTATGTGAGATGGAGAAAAAACTCTCTGTTAGGTACCCAGAGAATGCAAAAGGATTAAAATAAATTGATCCAGAATTCACTTTTGGAGCTTGAAGTCTTTTATTAGACTCACTGAACCCAGTGCAATTAGTTGCAGTTGTGTTATTGTCCCAAAACATTCATCTAAATGGTGATTTATGAAATTAGCGCAATCATACACACACGCTTAACTCTGCTGATGGCAAACGTATGCTTTCAATAAGAAGTCCATTTGAATATCAGGATGTGCTTGATAAGCAGAGCTTCTTGAACTATTTATTTTGAATAATTTTCATTACAAATTCAATCCATTTTTTCTGGCTAATAAATCATTCAGAACCAATTCCAGTTGTAAATGCATTCGTTATTCATATGTGCTCGCTGAATAGCTTCTATCTTTCTTCGCCTACTGGTTGTTCAAACTGCACATATTTTGACTCTTCGGCATTTCTTATTGGTGGTGAGTGAGTGATCACCTGAGCAATTTGGTACCATTTCTGCTCCCTGGAATAGATGACAGGAACTTTTGACATAGACTAAAATTTGTGAAAATGTTAAAGTAGTTGTCTGAATACTGATAATCAATCAATAATAATGACACCACCAGACAAACTCAACACTTATTCCCCAAAACAGTCATGAGGCAGTTTGGGGTTGTAATTTTTTTTTTTAAAAAGAGCCTGTTGATAAGTCAGGAAACAGCAGAGTGAGCATTTTCTGAACAGACCCCATGGTACTGTATGCTACTGAGAAGTCAATGTTGTGCCATATCTAGAACCGAGTAAATAATTTTCCCTCAATCATTTGTCAGATTTCACCCTTCTTTCCTGTTCATGACACATTCCTGAAATGTTCAGAGTATCTGTGTGATGCAGGGCCAGAAAGAGTTAAGCATCCAGAAGGATAAATGACTCAAATTCAACCCTTAAAGACATATGGGGAGATAATGTTTATGTTTTTACATATATATTGGTAGAGGTCAACAATGTAATCAAACAGTCCCTGTCTATGCTGTATTTTGTCAATTCAGAGATCAAAAGGACATCTTAACATTTAAATGAACTGTAAACATAGGATAGCGCTGCATTCATCTCTCTTTGAAACGTACAGCAAATCATCTGCGAATGGTGGAAAAACAGGCAATTGCCTTATGTTAATCTGTGTGGATAATTACCAGTGATGCTTAGGAAATGGGTCCACTTCAAAGTCCCCATGAGTGCCTATTGTTCGCTGAAGGACTCCGAGCTGTCACAAGAAGGCCTGAAACTGTATAAAGATGTTTGGGTCCCGATCCTTTTTATCTCAGATCTGCTTGACGCTTCATGCAGGGGAAGCCTAAGCCATAAGGACTGAGATCCCAGTTCTGACTGGACCACCCTGAATATAAACATTGGACTATAATCTATGGACTAATTCTGAAAGAACTCTTTGCAACTACAAAGCTCACCATCTCTGCTATGAATCTGAATCTCAAGAACTGTACTCGTGTGTGTATGTATACTGATCTTTTAACCAATTCTCTCTCTCTTTTCTTTTTTAATAAATTTTAGTTTAATTAATGAGAATTGGCTGTAAGCGTGTATTTGGGTAAGATCTGGAATATTCATTAACCTGAGAGGTAATGTGTCCAATCCTTTGGGATTGGAAGAACTTTTTTATATGACGAATAAGATTTTCAGTAATCCTCATCGTATTTGACTTGGATATCTGGGTGGAGGCCTGAGGCTGGGTTACTTTAAGGGAACGGTGTTGTTGGCTTCTGGATAACCAGTGAGGTTCTATAGAAGCTGTTTTGTGCTGGTTTGGTAAGTCTAAGTTTTGGAATATCCACCAGCTTTGTGGATTGTCTGCCCCATTCTTTGCAGTTCACCCTAATTGAGTGACCTCAGTTGGCTCCCCAGGGCCTCCGGTCACAATCTGTTATTCCAGCTTGTTCATGAAATTCTTTTGCAATTTTTCCACTATCTGAATATCTGGTTAACAGTTAACTGAAAATATCTAATATTTACATTACAAAAATTGTTCCCAACTGGTTAGTTACCTGGGACATGGGATATTTCTTTTGCTCCCTAATTGGATAACATCAGTAACTAACATGCATAGAAGAATTACCATCCTAAATGCAGTACTTAGAATATTCAAGCTCATAATTAGCTTTTCATGAGTATGTAAAGCTTGACCACTCGAATGGTTGAGGAAATCAAACCTGAATGGGTTGAACTGACATTCCCATTTGAAAACTAATAAATATTCATGGTAAGTTTTTCCTCACAATTTACTCTGTTCTAGTTATTAGTTTCCTGATCCACAATGTTCAATTTGGAAGCCTGGCTCTTCAAAGAATACACTGTAGCAAAAAAGATCTAACTTCCTGTGGGAAGTAAAGTCATCAGGCCAAGGGACTGGACTCAGACACTCTGGATTCTATTCTCAGTTCTGCCACAGACTTCATATGTCCTTGGCTTGGGCAAATGACTTAATTTTTGCATGCCCCTGTTACCCATCTGCAAAATGTGGAGGAGGAGAATACTTTTCTCCCAATCCTTGGTCTGTCTTGTCTGTTTAGACTGTACATTCACTGAGGTAGGGTCTCCCTAATGTGTTTGTACAAGCCTAGCACATCTCATTGGTGTCTTCCCCAGGTACTACTGTATTACAAAGAAATAACCTAATTTCAATATTGATTAGATAAAATATAGCCATCTGAATTCCATGCTTAGGACCTTATGCTGATACATCCTGGCAGAATAATATGGACACAGTTGGTCAAAAATGTTGCGTACAAATGTTTCCACAGTTTGTGGGACAAGAACAACAAATTCCAAGAGCTTCAGCTATGAAAGAGTGCCTAAATATTAACACTGGCCCGATAGTTTATGGAAGGGAGTTGTGTAAACTCAGCTTGGAAGTGATAGTGTGGGCACATTCCATCACTCGTTCAAGTCAGAATTAGCATATATTGCAAGAGCCCACTCACCGGCTCCTAAATGTTTTCCTGTCACGTTAAATATGTTGAGAATTAGCAAAATCCACAGCGCTGCTTTCAAGCAAATCACTTTCTCTTCACGCACCCGCCTCCTCTGAAAAGCTTCCGTGAAATGGCATTGCAGGAGCGAGGGGGGCGGGTTCCATAACTATTCTGGGACCCCGCCAATGAGTGACATTATTACACAGCCATTTCTGCAGCTTTTTGACTGACTTCCAGTTTAATGGAGTAGTGCCGGCAGACTTCGCCTTGCTGCCTGCCCCAGTACAATCATGGTTTTTTCTGGCGTACGTGTGGGTGGTTCACTTCTGGGATCATCTCCATTTACTCTCTGCCTGAGGAAAGGAGTGCAACACACCTCTCTCAAGCGTCTTCGGCCCCCGCACTGGCTGACTTACTGCAGATGCACCACTGATGAGCGCTTGAGGAAACCATACCCAGAAGGAAGGGTTGGCCTGACTGTGGGCCTTGGAGGGAGATGGGTAAGGAGGTGCTGCCTTCCTCGGGGGCCCAAGCGTGGTGTTTCCACAGCACCCCCAGGCCCTGCCAGCCTGGGGGTGCTGCTAGTTTGCAGGAATACATAATTACCAATGCCTGCCTTGCTTACCTGAGAGCTTTGTGTAGTATCGTTAGAAATGTCTGATACTACGACACTTCTGATAAGCACCTCTTACCGGCAATAGGCAACATTGCCATATTGCACATAAAAAAGCAAACAAACTAACAAAGAACAACCCACAGATTCAGTGTATTTGCCCGATAGCAACAAAAAACAATAATGTTCAAAAATTAAGTTAAGCTTTTTGTACTATTCAATTTCTTACAAATGTGTCTTGGGGATGGATGTCTCCAGGGCTTGGTAATGGAATACTCCCACCCCGAGGTCAGAATGTACAGTATATTTCAATAAATAAATAAAAATAAATAAAATAAAATAAACTGAAACCAACTGAGAAAAGCACCAAAGTGAGATTGAGGTTAGTTGCGTGTTCCAATGCTGGATGCAATGGGCATAAATCCGTGTGCGACGACTTGTAAGATGGGCTGCATAATATCTCAACCATTTCATTTGTCGTTTGCAACATAAACAAAGTTGATAACAAAAACCTAATGTGAAATGAAGTGGCCTCAGCCCAGTCCTGTACGTCCATATCACGCAAAGGATCTGCGCAATTTGGCTCTCTTTGCGGCAGACTCAGGCAAGGATTGAGTGGACTTGGCGCCTGAACAACCCAGTGTGGAGGCATATTGAGGGAGTAATCCGGGAAAGTCTGTGTTGCTATTGCCTGTTCTGTGGACAAACAGCTTCAGGCTCCAGGGTTGTAAACCCACATCCCTACACACTTTAAGCTACCCAGCCCCACCTGAATTAGCGGGTAGGAAATGCCCTGCTCAAAAGCATCTTTTAAGAGAGTTACTGAGGATGTTCTCTTAACGCACTGCACAATTACAATGGCTCTTGCTATCTATTGCAGAGAGGGAACGTTGTCTCCCTGCCGTGCCTTCCTGAGCTTCCCTTTTGTGCTTCTCCCAGGGTTCTCTCTGGCCTCCCCTCACACCCAGGCTCCTGCCAAATCTTGTCTCTTCTCCATGTTTATTATTATCTTCCCCCACCTCCTTTCCGATGGCCAAAACTGGATCACACCATGGTTCTCTCTTACTGAGATCATCGTAACCTCCTCTCCCATCTTGTCAGCTTTCAGTCAATACAACAGTATTCTCCCCCTGCCTGCCGCTCCGACAATGTCACCTCCCCTTCTCCTGGCTCCCTGTCTCTTTCCACATACAGATCAACTGCCCTGCTCTCACTTTGAAAGGGATCCACAGGACCGGTGCTATGGCCCCAACTTTGGAACAGTCTCTATGAGGAACTCCTTCAGTGTGCCAGACCCCCTGGGGGTCTTCCTTTTCCTCCTGGGTAAGCTTCACCGCCTCCTTTGACTGCCCCTCTAGGCCTGCAGCACTCCTGCGTTGCTTGCACCGTTCAGCAAGTCCAACTGAGACAGATCCCTGATGGAGACTTGTCCACTCTTCAGGGATTAATGCACCTCGCCAAGCATTTGCAGTGACACTCATGCAGCATTGTCAAAAAAGCAGCATTTATTTATTAACTGGAACACAGCATAGGAAGTCCCTAGGGTAACACAGAGAACTGAAGGTTAAAGCAAAGTCCATTCTGGGTTCAAGCTTTGTCTGATCTCCTTTGTCTGATCTCCTTTGTCAAACTCCAGGTGACTCCTTCCAGCAGCCAACTCTTGCCCCCCCCCCCCACACCTCACATGTCTCCAGTCTTTTGGTCTCGAGCTGTTCAGCTTCCCTAAGGAGCGGCAGGGAAATCCATATCCCTCTGGGTCATTGGTCGCTAGGTGTCAATGTGCTGGGGACTGAATTTGCCATTGTCTTCTCAGATGTTTCACTGATATGGAAACTAAGGCCCAGACAGCTAAGCAATACCCACACCTATGTGTCTCAGCCTGCCGGGAGAGCAAATAGTCCCCTTCAACCCAAGGCACATAGGGGAAACTGAGACACAAACTGGCCTCTCAAAAATATTGCAAAATATTCCCACTTTGTCACAGGGGCCCAGATACTCTCTCAGTTCCCCTCTTCCTGCTCTTCAACCCAGCCCTTTGTTCCCTTCATCTTCGCCTCCCACTCTCCCATTCATGCTTTTTTCAAGCTGAACCCTATGCCTGGAATGACATCCTTCTTCCCCTGTGCCAAGCATCCCTTTGTCTCCTCAAAACCTCTTTTCCTTCACCTACCCTCCCATACTGGCAACTCCAGGAGTTCTTTAACTAGTGCACTGCAAGGAGCAGGTCGCAGACTGTTGTGTGGACACCCTGTTTCCCATTTGCAGTCATGCGAGCCACCTCTGCTCCCACATGTGGGTGTGCAGGACTCCTCACCTCACACACATATCCCACAACATCCATGTGACAACTGCAGCACTTGGGGCATGGCAAATAACATTAGGAAAGTGCTGGTCCATTGTTCAGAATCCAGTGCAAGGAGTGTTTTGTTCTTTCCAGAAAAAAAGTTAACCAGACTGGCTCTTCAGTCTATCTCCCTCTCTTATCTATTCCTCTATGTCCTCTGAACCTGCTTCTCTGACACCTGCTCCCCTCTTCTGTGTGTTTCCTCTTCTCTTGCAGCAGCACCTCCTAGCTTAGATCCTTCCCCAGGACAGGTATCCAGGCTCCTCTTTTTTTTTGGAATAAAGCAGCTGATAACAAGGATGTAGACCAGAGTCATGTGACCTGCCAGCTCTCCTTTCACTATCAGCAATGGTTCTGTGGACCGCAGTTTGAGAACTGCTGGTCTGACCATCTCTTCTTCCACTACCTCAATCTCTACTTAAAAGTATTAGCACTGATACAATTCACTCAGCACGAAGTACTATTCTTTAACCTTGCCCCCTCGTTCTCCTATGCTCCGCCTTGATCTGCTCCATGTGTTTTACGACTGTGACAAGTTAGACGACAAGGACATTACCACCACTCAGAGTGGGTTGTTAATTGTGGTGTGAGACAAAGTATTAAACAACGTGGGAATCAGCAATGATTTGCACAATGGCAACAGTTGCACAGGGATGGGATCACTGGCAAATTATCACGCTCTTTTTATCGCAAGGCAGGAATTGAATAGACTCTTGTCCATGATTCTAGACTAACAGGCTATTTTAATTCATAAACAATGCATGCATGCTTTTTTCTTCCTCTATGAATCTATTTCTTTTATAAAAGTGGCAGAATGTACAGTATATTTCAATGTAATCCTATAAACTTTCTCTTTCTGCTCTTTGAATAACTAAATAAAAATAATAAAATAAACTGAAACCAACAGAGAAAAGCACCGAAGTGAGATTGAGGTTAGTTGCATGTTCCAATGCTGGATGCAATGGACATAAATCTGTGTGCAACAACTTGTAAGATGGGCTGCATAATATCTCAAGTGCCCAAAGTCATTATCATTTAACCTACTTTTATACCTCAAATTATAGAATTCACCTTTTTAAAACCTTAAAACACTTCTCAAAGCTATACAAATTTATGTACACTGTGCATCCTGAGGAAGTTTCAGCAATGCATGCTAAATGAACGAGCAACATGGAAAACATTTCTACTTAACAGCACTAAGGAAAGACCAGTTCGAGAAAAGCACCATAAATAGGTATATTGTTTCGGAATAATACACGGTAATTAGAATACAGATCTGTAACTAAAAATATAGAAGTTGGCATTGTCCTGCAATTTGAGAGATGGATGGGAGTTTTCATGGAGATGGGAATGTCCACTAAAGACAATCAGATGAACTACCAGTTGGCAAATACTAGAATATAAAATAAACTTTGGACAACAGTGACTCATAATTCTTCAAAGACACACTAAATGCCCACTCTCCGTCCTCCTATTCATTAACCTGACAAATATTTAAAATGATCTCTATGAGAGGCTGTTCAAGACATAATAAATATTTTCTGGTCATATACCGTATAGATCATGTGCCAAATTTTCGACTGCTCAGCACTCACAATCTGGGCCAGATTTTCAGCAGAGCTCAGCTCACACTTAAACGGATTTTGAAGTGCTGAACATCAAACACCTCCCATTGTGACACTTATGGTCAGATATTCAACAGACCTCAGCATTCAATAGGCTCAAAATCTGGCCACTTATTTTGGTCCTTAAATGGGAGCTAAGCTCATTTAAAAATTCTAGCCAGAATGTAACTGAAATGCACGCACGATGCACTGAAATCAGTATATCATAAAGGGAAACACCCAGGCCGCTGTGGATATTTCAACTCTTTGATAATGGTCTACTGCCACCTTGAAGTTGTTAGTCTGTAAAAGGGAACACAACCTGACATGCAGCGGAGTTAATTGTCAAGGGAGCAATTTCCAGCCTGCTATTGTCCCTGAGATCAGCCAGTATATCCTTGATATTTCAAGATTTCTATAGGGGGATGACAAATGCATCTGACAGATGGTCCCAAAAGCAGACACTAGTTAAAAATAGAGAACAATGGCAAGGGTACCAAGAGAGAGACACATGATTACAATGTGTTGAATAATTCCACTGTCAGTCCCTGAATAATACCCTGTCAATATTCAGGATATTATGCAAGAAGAGATGGCAATTTTTTAAATGTGTAATGATGTGTCTCTTGGTATCTTTGCTGTTGTACTTCATTTTACAGCCCTCTATATAATTTTTAGATCATCTCTGCGATTTTATACAGAATAGTGAGATAATTTACTCAGACTTTTTTTTTTTCTTCGTTATTATTGAAATCTCCTTAGCATACAACAATAAGAAAACAACATTACGTATGGGGCTCGTACACAGGCATATAAATGAAAATGATGTCTTCAGTGATCTCTGATTGCTCCATCTGAAGACTCATTTCCTCATCATTGTGTCCAGTGAGCTCTCATGTTTACCCAAATTTCATATTGTGCATTATAAAAAGCTTTGCTGAAGGCCATTACGTGGCTTCCAAATTGACAGAGAGGAATTCTGTTCTTAGTCATGGAAATTAACAACGTTCCCACCTGACCTGGAAAATGTTGCAAGATATCATCTGAGCTACCTAAACCCAGGCAACTACACTTTCTGTTCTGTGCACACATCTTCTGATATCTGAATTTTGTACTGCATTGCTCAGTTAGAGACTTTATTCATATTAGCAAAATAGCTTGCAAATCCAATTAGGCTTAAATAAACCTGATTCTTTAACTCATTTGCTGAAAGTGCAAGGCAGGCTGTGGGCTTTTGGTAATTAGCAGGTGTGTATTTTCAGCATCGTTGGGGCTAGCATTTTTCTCCAAAAGCAGAAGACAGATTAGTTTAGTCTCTGGTGCAACAGCCAAATATTTAATGTTACAGACTTGGAATGGAGAAGCTAGTGGGGGTGTGAATTAGTGAGAGATCATGAAGTCAGCATCCAAGAAAGCTTCACACATCTAGGTGTTGAGATGATAGAAAACTTTTGTCAAACCATTGGGAAAGAGAACAGTAGAAAATGCTACAATCTGTCGTATCTAGGGCCTGATTCTCATGCCTGTCAAGTCTGGGGTTGCCATATTTCCCGAACATTTCCTCTTATTTGAAAAATCTGCCTGGACGGAGGGTGGACTACCAACACAGAGGTCATGTCCGGGAAAACCCAGGCATATGGTAACCCTAGTAACCCTAGTTAAGTCTCCTTAGCACCAGTCCCTTGACATAAAGCTGCCTCCAGCATGGTAAAGCAGGCTCCCTGACACTTCCCTCTGGTGGCACATGACAAAGCACCAGCTCCTCATCCCCTTCCCAGCTGCTAGTACAAGTGATGTGGCTGGGAGGCGATGCATATGGCTGGAGGATCCCTCCATTCCTGTGATACTGTATCTAGCTGTCAGAACAACCCCCTAGGGCCATGCATAGCCAGGTGTAAAACAGAATACAGTAGCTGCTCTATATTACACCTGGGACTGGGCAAAGCTAGCCACACTAGCAGGGCAGTAGGGAGAAATGTGGTCCTGGTGTTGACCATATGCTGTACCTGTTTTTGTACTAATTACAGGATTTCATTTTCCAAAGCTATTAATCCGGCACCCTCCACATCCGCAGTACATTTGCAAATAAAGTAACCAGGCTGACATGCAAATTTACTTTCCTTCCAAGCTTCAAGGGAGGTGATGCATCAAGTCTGCCTGCAAATGTAGAAGTACTCTATCCTACCCAGCAAGCAATTTGATGGACATATGTTTCAGTTGGACCCTGACGGCAACTGCAAAATGAAAATCACAGCAGCAAGGGAGCATGAGAAAAAGGAAGGAGAAACACTAAACTCCTTTGATTTTGTTTCTCACTGCTAGAATCTTATTTGATATTGGGTCCTCGCGCTCGGGAATGGCTCGTTCGGTTTTTCAACAGAGTTCTGTGGGAATCCAGATCGCCTAGAATCTGGTGCCCAGCAAAGGTCATTGCCTTGCTGAAACCGGGGAAAGACCAACACTTGCCTTCGAGTTACAGACCGATTTCACTTCTAAGCGTCTGCTTTGAGATGCTTAAGCATCTGATTTTGCAAAGAATTTCACCATCTGTGGAAGGCATGCTGGCACCAGAGCAAGCTGGCTTTCGCTGCGGTCATAGTACATGTGATCGAGTGCTGGCACTTACAACTTTCATCGAAAATGGATTCCAACAGAAGCTGAAGACTGGTTCAGTCTTCCTTGACCTGACCACGCCACATAGAATCATAGACTATCAGGGTTGGAAGGGACCTCAGGAGGTCATCTAGTCCAACCCCCTGGTCAAAGCAGGACCAATTCCCAACTAAATCATCCCAGCCAGGGCTTTGTCAAGCCTGAAAAACCTCTACGGAAGGAGATTCCACCACCTCCCTAGGTAACCCATTCCAGTGCTTCACCACACTACTACTGAAAAAGTTTTTCCTAATGTCCAACCTAAACCTCCCCCACTGCAACTTGAGACCATTGCTCCTCGTTCTGTAATCTGGTACCACTGAGAACAGTCTAGATCCATCCTCTTTGGAATCCCCTTTCAGGTAGTTGAAAGCAGCTATCAAATCCCCCCTGACTCTTCTCTTCTGCAGACTAAATAATCCCAGTTCCCTCAGCCTCTCCTCATAAATCATGTGCTCCAGCCCCTTAGTCATTTTTGTTGCCCTCCGCTGGATTCTTTCCAATTTTTCTTGTAGTGTGAGGCCCAAAACTGGACACAGTACTCCAGATGAGGCCTCACCAATGCCAAATAGAGGGGAATGATCACGTCCTTCTATCTGCTGGCAATGACTGTGCACTTGTCCTTGTTGAACCTCATCAGGTTTCTTTTGGCTCAATCCTCTAATTTGTCTGGGTCCCTCTGTATCCTATCCCTATTCTCCAGCGTATCTACCACTCCTCCCAGTTTAGTGTCATCTGCAAATTTGCTGAGGGTGCAATCCACGCCATCCTCCAGATAATTAATGAAGATATTGAACAAAAACGGCCCCAGGACCGACCCTTGGGGCACTCTACTTGATACCGGCTGCCAACTAGACATGGAGCCATTGATCACTACCCGTTGAGCCCGATGATCTAGCCAGATTTCTATCCATCTTGTAGTCCATCCAGCCCATACTTCTTTAACTTGCTGGCAAGAATACTGTTGGAGACCATATCATATGGTCTGGTACATGGGCCTTTTGGTGAAATTGTTTAGAACCATGCCAAGTTGGTTAATATGTGTGATTGCTCTGTTTTTGCAGAAATCGCCATTTCCATGTGCATATTGGTGATAGAACAAGTGCTTGGAGGCACCAGAAGAATCCTCCCCCCCAAGGATGAGTATTATCTCCAGTGTTATTCAACTTATATTCAAATGACCTACTGGGTCTCGCAAGTTTGTTTATGCAGATGACATATGCCTCGGCACTCAGTCACACGCCTCTGACATACTTGAGAGTGTTCTGAACGCAAATATGGTGGCTATGGTCCATTATTGTTGTCAGTGGCGCCTGATATCAAGTGGAAGTAAGACTGCGTCGAGTGTCTTCCACTTACATCATGCACAAGCGGACAGAGAGCTGAACATAGTTCTCAATGGTCAGTGATTCACACCCAGTTTATCTAGGGGTCACACTGGACAGACCTCTTACATATTGTGATCATCTTACAAAGACAGCAACTAAGGTCAAAACACGCAACAACCTGCTTGGAAAACTGTCCAGAACGACATGGGGCACCCAAACGTTACACACTTCAGCTTTGGCACTCTGTTACTCAGCAGCGGAGTATTGCACTCCAGCGTGGGTTCGCTTGTCTCACACAACGAGGACCAACACACAACTTAATTCCACCATGCATATCATTTTTGGCACACTTAAATCTATTCCTCTACCATGGCTATTGGTTCTCTGCAATATTGCTTCGCCCAGTGTTCGCAGAGAGGAAAGCGTAGCAAAGCTCGTGACAAAATTGTGTGATATGCCACATCTACTGCTAATTAAAGACTTGCTTAATGCACCATATGGTCATCTGCCCTCATGTCGCCCGTTGTGGATAAGTTTATTAGATGAGGGATTTACGGTAAAGGACATGGTTCTCAGAGAAAGTGACAAATAATTATCTTGTCTTGGACCTCACTCAATGTCAACCCGGGTTTGATTTACCGCAAAGGCAATGGAGCCTTCCAAACCAGTTTTGTACCGGACATGGAATTTATGCTGCAGTGGAATTTCGGTAGCGTTTTAGAGACAGTCCACTATTTCAATGTAGGCAGCCACAAACCATGACACATAGTGTTGAGGACTGCAAAATGACTCAATTTCCTGGAGATCTTCCTGCCTTGAACATCATTGATAAGAACACTGTGTCTTGGCTTGACCGGATTGCAAATGCCAAATAAATAAGTGTGAGTGGGGCTGTTGTAGAGGAGGAAAGACACAAAGAGGGGACAGAGTATCAAAAACAACAGAAAATTTAACCCAAAAGTTTGTTACCCAAAGCACAGGAAAATGAGTTTCTGAATGACTGTCCCCCCCAAACTGCACTGCTTCCAAAACTTCAAAGAGCTTTTCTTCTAGCATTCTGCACCCAGCAGGTACTCTTGTTTTAATTTGCAACATCTGATATATTGCCAGCGTGACGACAGAATGTGCTGGAGAACATCTGACCCTCACAAAGCCAGTTTTCATCTCGGTTGGTCCTAGCATGTGGCATATTTACATAAAAAAACATAAAAAAGAAAAAAATTAAATCATCTCTTCTATTAATTAAAGGCAACCAGGCATGAAATGCTGATGCCCCCACATTTCTACAATGAGTGAGATTGACTTTAAACTCTTTTATCACAAGGTGTTTGTCACCTTGCTGGAGGCTCCCATTCTGATCTGCCAAACCATCAACGCTCTGATTCCCAACAAAAGACAGGACCTGTTGTTTACAGTCAAAGTGCCAATCTATTGTTCAGTTAGAAGGCAAGCACGTATTTGTGTATGGTCAAACATGCATCTACTCTGCTCTCTCTCATGTGCCAGTGCAGATCCCAAATTTGGGAACATACATAAGATTGTGTTGGGCAAAGTAGTGGCCTGATTTTCAGAGGTGCTAAGCACTGGTAGCTTTCATTCAAGTGAACAGGAGTTGCTGGTACTCTGAAAAGCAGGTGAGAGGTGCACATTTGTACACCTGTAGTCCTGCAACCAAAAGGGCCAAGAAGTGACCTGTAAACTAGGGAATATTTTAGCCTTTCGACATCCATGAGCATTAACTGATTTTCTCCAAGTGACTCAAAGAATTGGAAACTTAGAACAAAATGCTCCCCTCTGGTCATCATTGTGCACCTTGACTTAGCTCTTCTGCTCTGCTCTCTCTACATGCCAACAGAGCTCCATGGAGATACAAGAGAAAAATATTGCCCTTCGCATTTGAATAATTTCCTCTTTATTATCTATTCACACATGTAGAATCCTGGCATTAGAAACCCATTTGGATAGCAGCTCATGTACTAAACTTCACTGGGTGACCAAATATGAAGAGATAACTGTCTATGTGTGGAGGGATTCGTAAGAAATACAAGGACAAATACATCCCTGGAGTACAGAAATGATTTCAGAGGAAGCTGCAGCAGAGATTAAACTGACCCAACGTCCTTTGGCTTTTATGTTTCTTACACTGATTTAGTAGTATGTTCAGAGTAATGATTGGCAGAGGGTATATGCAACTGGAAATCTCAATTACTGATACATTTACTTTGGCATAAATATTACTCACAAATTAAATGGGGAAAATAAAGCCGGAGTTTTAAAACACTATTTTATTAAAGGGCAGTTTTCACTGCTTTAAAACTTGAGCTAAAAGCGGTCTAATTTAAAACATTTGAAACCGTATCTCAGTCCTATAAATCTTCAACAGATTGAAAAAAAAATCTGCCCCACCAACACCTTCTCACCCTGCTGGTTTTCATACATATCAGGAGAAAAGAGCTTCTGATTTCCCCTATACTGTTTCTATGGCAACCTGTTTTGGTTACAGTAAGTGAGCTCATTACTCCATGGAGATGCATGACATTGACACCCAGGGACTCTCTATGTTAAATTTCAGGCTGTGCTTTAGGGTATCTCTTATATTTGTCTTTACTTATACTTTAAAAAAGAAAACCTGAAACCCTTCTTGTTCTCCATCTTTTACTGTCAGGACAGAGAGCACTACACTGTGCTATGCAGATTATGAAAAACTCCTGCTCAGGATTTAAGAGTCACTTTTTTATGGCCTGATCCTACCATAAGAATTTGCAGGGTATCGGTACCAATCGGTGCTGCCAACTCACTGGCATGGGTACAATGCCCTTGACCTCTTTTCCTACACCCCCTCTCCATGACTTATATAGCACCTCAGACAACGGCCTCCTCTGCCATTTTTACATTGGATCATACTTATTAGCGCATCAGAAGACCAGAGGACACTGCAGAGGGAAATAAATTAAAGAGTATGAAATATCCATGCTGTGATTTCTGGGACGAAAAGCAGCCTCACTGGTCTGGAGGTGGTGGCTATGAGCATAGACATTAAGTAGACATTTTAGAAGTTAATAAATAATGCTGAGCTGGTAGAGTTACCAGGCAAAATTCAGACGAGAACCTAATGAAGTCAAGCTGAGACCAAGCAAAGCCTAGTCTGCAGAAGAGAAGATTAGTCTGCAGAAGAGAAGAATGAGGGGGGATTTGATAGCTGCTTTCAACTACCTGAAAGGGGGTTCCAAAGAGGATGGATCTAGACTGTTCTCAGTGGTACCAGGTGACAGAACAAGGAGGAATGGTCTCAAGTTGCAGTGGGGGAGGTTTAGATTGGATATTAGGAAAAACTGTTTCACTAGGAGGGTGGTGAAGCATTGGAATGGGTTACCTAGGGAGGTGGTGGAATCTCCTTCCTTAGAGGTTTTTAGGGTCAGGCTTGACAAAGCCCTGGCTGGGATGATTTAGTTGGGGTTGGTCCTGCTTTGAGCAGGGGGTGGGACTAGATGACCTCCTGAGGTCCCTTCCAACCCTGATATTCTATGATTCTATGATTCTAGAGGCTGCCCAAGAAAGTGGAACTTGCAATCTTCTTCTGCCACCCTCAAGGTGTATGTTATACCCACGTAGGCTCCTAGAGTCCATCCAGATTTGCTTAGGGTACATCTGCACTGGAGCTGACATACTGGCTAAAAATACCAACCAGGCCAGTATACTGGTAAAGTAAGTATGTAACCTGGTGCTCCATAGCCTTAGGCCTTGTCTACACTTAAAAAGGTTTCCGGTATAGCTAGACCAGGGGTTCTCAAACGGGGGGTCGGGAGGTTATTACATGGGGGGCCGTGAGCTGTCAGCCTCCACCCCAAACCCCACCTGCCTCCAGCATTTATAATGGTGTTAAATATATAAAAAAGTATTTTTAATTTATAAGGGGGGGGGTCGCACTCAGAGGCTTGCTATGTGAAAGGGGTCACCAGTACAAAAGTTTGAGAACCATTGAGCTATACCAACCAACCGTCCTAGTGTAGACACAGCTTATATGGGCAAAAAAGCGCTTTTGTCAATTTAGCTTAAACCAGTTCTCCAAGCAAATAAGTTTGCAATGAAACACAGTTTATCTAACAATGCACATGAGCGGCTGAAGAAATTTCTATTTTTAAGTGAGGGTTGGTGAAACATGCTGAATTGAGTCAAGAGTAGCCAGGTCAGCACTCCCAGAAATTACAGATCATTAAATTTTAGAGCAGTTGGAAGTAGTCTTAAATCCAAAACTTTCCAAAACGGATGACGATTCAATATTTGCAAGGGGGCAGGAAAGCAGAGAGGAAGTTAGGATGAGGTTGAGTTTGAGGCTCTGTAGGGGCAGATTTTCGATAGCCCAAAGCCCAGTAACATGTGTGAACCATTGCCCACAGCTGGAATACCAGTTGTTATGCTTATTGCTGAAAGCAGCTAAAAGGAGGCCTTTCTGAAACCTTAGCACAACTAACAGACCAGGAGGGGAGGGGGAAGGAGTGACCTCGAGGAGTAAACACGACCCTCTGCCCTCCTGACTTGAGTTGTTTTTCTGAAGCATGTGGTTTTGCAAGATGGAAAGTTTGACAATAGTTAACTAAGCTATGTGAAACACAGCTGGTTAAACTGATGGAAAAACCCTTGCCTGACACACTGGAAAACTGCAGGCTGGAAATCTCCACCCGGAACTTGGCTTCTACTCAGCAGTTTTTTTGATGAGCAAGGTATGTAATACTAACAAATTGGATATAAAGAGAGGAAGAAATCTGAGCTTGGTGGACATTTGAATATTTGGACACCTTTCAAGTTCCCCTGCAAACAGAAGGCTGGCCACTGGAAGTCTATGGTTATCCATTCGAGACCTCCTCAAGACCCTGGGTAAATATGAATCTGGGGGTGATTTGGGGTGCTCTACTAACCTGTGGTGGACATGTGTAAGTGCTGGAGACTAAATAAAGTAGAAGCTTTGAGTGAAAGCACTTTTGTTTGCCTGCTTGCATCAACTATCTATTGGCCGTACGGCCCTCTGCCCTCTGATTTATTTCCTGATGCCTCCTCGCAAAGAGTAAAGTTACCAAGAGCTGTGGGTTCAGCAACATGCCGGGTAGCAGCTCCTGAGATCTTTTTAAAAATCATTACTTATTCATAAACAGACTGCAAGGGATGCTGTCAAGGTAGATGAGGTCTCAGACATGACCTGCATTTTTATTACATTTATTTGCAAGTGCCATTCAATTCTGTGCTAGCAGCTGCTTCAATGCTATTTCTTTTCTTATGGAAGGTTAATGCCTGCAGTGCAGTCCTCAGCAGTAGCTCTACGTTTCCAAGCCAATGTGCACAGTCCAACAACACCAACACAAGCTCCCCTGCACAGCTCAGTGCTTGCATGCAATCCCAATGGCCAGAATTTGGCAGGCCCTTGTGTGGGTGTGGAGGGATCACAGACCCCTCTTCCTTCATTCTTCCCCGCAGTACAGGGGCCGATCCACTGCAATCTCCTTGCTTTCCTAAGCTCAGGACCTGTCTCACACGCTGGGACACAAGCTACCTTGAAAGAGATGGAGTGAGAAGGTGAGGACATGCCCCAAGCACTGGCCAGCTATGGAGAGGAAGACGTGCTGTTCTCCCTAGCACACTGGGAAGGATCGCCCTGAGGTCTGAAGTGGTGTCTGGCCTCCTGGTGCTGGCCCTCTGCATAGGGCTGAACATCACAATTTTCACTCTTTGAAGCATATTTCCAACTTACCAAAATTAAAACTTTGTTTCCTACTTCTAGTTTGAGCTTCTAGTTTCACTTGTCTGCTTGTTCCATGATACACTATGAAGTAAACAGTGTTTGAGAAAGGTGGCTACACCAGTTCAAGACACAGAATACATAAACATTCCCCAGCAGCACCATGGTAGTAAAAAAGGCTGGTTAACAAACAAAACAGATTAGTCTATTAGAGCAGCAGTAGGGTGCGGAATGCAGAAGACAAGAAGATATTACCAACCTGATCTGATTGGTTTGCTCATCAATGGCATCAACAGCACTCTCCACAGAGCTCAGCAGAGACTGGATCTGGTTGGCAGTCTCCTTCAATAGGAAACGGGTCACAAACTGGTCCACGTTGGTCCCTCTTTCGTACACCTGAAAAGAAAGGCGTAGAGTTCTGTGATAAAGTGCCAACGACTTGGGGAAAAAAGCATCTGTAGAAACTGGCCCCCAGGAAACCTGCTCCCTTCACCTAGAGTGACCAGATGTCCCAATTTTATAGGAACAGTCCCGATATTCGGGGCTTTGTTTTATAGTCACCTATTACACTTTTTTACACTTGCTATCTGATCACCCTATTCTCCACTCTCTAGGCCGCCTTCTCCCACTGGACATAAATGGAATGTATGATCATTCTCAGCAATTGCCATCTAAGTGATGGGGCAAATGCTCACAGAAGAGTCCACATAATTACACTGTGGTCCTTTCATCTCAGATTCTGGTTATGGCAATTTCTAGATAGAGCTCACTTTGCACATCTCAAGGTGTGACACTGGCTTGCAGAAAATTCATCCCTGAGAATGCTGAGGGCAGGCCTAAATGTAATACCAGGAATGGAAAGTTCCCAGTGAAATATATTGCTATAAGATAGGTTCAATGGAAGCTTCATTACAGGATTACGAGTGTGGTCATTCTATTTGTATAAATGTATCACTCTTGTATCTGAAACTAGAAATATGAAATATAACTCTGAGGGCCTATTGTAATTATGCAAAGTGTGGGCCATTAATGGTGGTTTGGAATCTTGATGGCGCCCATCAACCTGGACAATTAACTGCAGATGGCTGTGTTTTACTTGTAAGTCTTCCTGTATACGTGTGTGCTGGCAAGTGGGTAATGAAGTCTTACAGTGACAGGTGATCATGTCACCTGAACTGGAAACCATCTTTAATCTGGTGCTTTTCCATTTAGAAGCGGGGGGTGGGAACCCAGAGAGGGACAAAGGATTCCCGCCATATGCAAAAGATATATAAGTGGGTGGAACAGAACAGAGGGAGGAGCCATCATGAGAAATCCCTTAGCTACCACCTGAGCTGGAACAAGGGCTGTACCAGGGGAAAGGATTGTGCCCAGACTAGGAAGGCGTCCAGTCTGTGAAAGAAACTTATTCAAACATCTCTGAGGGTGAGATTTTATCTGTATTCAGTTTTATTACTATATTAGGCTTAGATGTGCGTGTTTTATTTTATTTTACTTGGTAATTCACTTTGTTCTGTTTTTTACAACTTGGAACCACTTAAATTCTACTTTCTGTATTTAATAAAATCATTTTTTACTTATTAATTAACCCAGAGTATGTATTAATACCTGGGGGGAGGGGAAAAAACAGCTGTGCATATCTCTCTCTATCAGTGTTATAGAGGGCAAACAATTTATGAATTTACCCTGTATAAGCTTTATACAGGGCAAAACGGTTTTATTTGGGGTTTGGACCCCATTGGGAGTTGGGCATCTGAGTGTTAAAACAGGAACACTTCTGTAAGCTGCTTTCAGCTAAGTCTGCAGCTTTGGGGCATGAGGTTGAGACCCTGGGTCTGTGTTGGAGCAGACGGGCGTGTCTGGCTCAGCAAGACAGGGTGCTGGAGTCCCAGGCTGGCAGGGAAAGCAGGGGCAGAAGTAGTCTTGGCACATCAGGTGGCAGCTCCTAAGGGGGTTTCTGTGATCCAACCCGTCACAGGCACATTAGAAACAAAATATAGGGGGCACGTTTTTACAAGTGACTGTGAAATAAGTGCCCCCAAAATAAGTCTCTAATGCACATCTAGCGCTAAGGTAATTGCACAGCAAACTTGTTTATCTGAATGTAAAAATCACCAGTTGGACACAAATGACTATTTGTGAATGCCAAAAACATTCCATTTGCATGAAAATCATTAGGCTTGCAATTGTGTGGGAACATTTCTGAAAATTTGGACCACTCAGACACGATCTAGTTTCTGATCTTTTTCTACATGACCCATTGATTTCTTAACTCCCTGAGGATGACAGCCTGGCATTTCCAAAAAAAAAATGCTCAGACACTTGCATTTTTACTTTTCTTTAAAATAATTTATGTTTTTGAAGTGAAGAGCTGAAGGAGGACTAAGCTTAGCGAGGAGTTTTATGATTCATTAATTCCAAAATCGACTGCACTTTGAAAGTAATTACTTTCCAGGGCTTAAATGTCATTTTTATTGAGATTTTTATTTTAAGACACTGGCATCTCTGGGTAATGTTATTGGCTTGTTAAGATAATTTGAAACACAAGCACAGCATTTGAGTTCAATAACATTGGGACTGACTGGATGAGAACACATTCGGCAGTAAAAATAATCTCCACCAGGTCAACTGGTAGGTATTTAAATACCTGATTCAACTGGATGCCTCAGGGGACACTTGAAAGGCTATGGAGTTCTGGGTTGTGAGGCTGCTGGTCTGAAACCAAACCAATCTGAACGCTGTTTGGTGGTTTCACTTTAGTCCCCTCATCATGAAAAACCACCACCACAATTGGCATCCAGTCTCAGCCGAAGAATCAAGAACTAAATGTACGTGAACATGAGACTAAGGTTTATGATTTCAAGAGGGCTAACTTTACTAAATTAAGGCAGCTAGTT
>QXTE01000322.1:713669-761150 GCA_003942145.1 Platysternon megacephalum
AGATGATCATAATGGTCCCTTCTGATCTCAAGTTCTATGATTCTATGATTCTATGACTGAATTCTCCGCCCATCTACAGAGGTAGCCAGGCCCCCTAGAAGATGCATACTGTCAGGGCAGGATGGGCAAGCTGAGAATACTCTGCTCCTGGCAGTGCTCTGTCAGGGGGACAAAGAGAGGCTATAATTCAGTGTGGCTGTCAGTTCAGCACCTTCACCTGCCCTACAGTCACTTATAAAACTGAACAGTTCACATTACTGCAGTTTGGAAACAAGACACTTTTAAACCACTGAGTATCCTTGAAAAAAGAACAGGAGTACTTGTGGCACCTTAGAGACTAACAAATGTATTTGAGCATAAGCTTTCGTGGGCTACAGCCCACTTCTTCGGATGCATAGAATGGAACATATAGTAAGGAGATATATATACACATACCGAGAACATGAAAAGGTGGGAGTTGTCCTACCAACTCTAAGAGGCTAATTAATTAAGAGAAAAACTTTTGTAGTGATAATCAAGATTGCCCATTACAGACAGTTTGACAAGAGGTGTGAAAATACTTAACACGGGGAAATAGATTCAATGTGTGTAATTCTTGGTATCCCCTTCACTGTCATCCTTACTGTGGGCAATCTGAGATCATTATATAGACCCATTACCATAGTATAGGAGTGCCTCTGGTCTATCGATCAGCTTTCTCTCCAGCACATATCCTAATGTGCCTATCGTGTGGTATCTAAGGCTATCTTCCCGGCAAAAAAGTGTGTGTGTGTGTGTGTGTGTGTGTGTGTGTGTGTGAGAGAGAGAGAGAGAGTGTGTGTGTGTGAGAGAGAGAGCGAGCAGTGGGATAACTGAGACTAGGCAAGGTCAACACTATACCCACCAGCTGGAAGTTGACCTTGTCTCGTGAACCTCACAATAGAGCTCCAGTGGCTTGCCTCCACTTGGATTTTACAGTGGGATAGCCAGCTGTCTGGGAAGCAGTACCAGAGCCAGATCCCACAGCCTAGAATGCCCTGCCTTTTAGAGTCTTCTCCTGACCTCCTTCGAGAGCCTGACACAAGGAGACGCAGAGGGGTGGAAGATCATCCATGTGATCATTCGTCACAAGGAGGACTCCCACATAGACGAAGGGGAAGAGCATTCCAGCGACGTGGGCTCTTGGCAGAGAGAGCCATGCCTTTTCTTGTCTCTAAATGAAGATGTGGGACAGGCACCAGCTCCAGCCCTCCCATCTCCATTGCTGAAACAGGACTAAAGACAATCTCTCATCTGATCTTGTCCCAGGGCTGGGTTCCACTTCAGCAGAGACTACAAATGCAACCAGACTGGCAGGGGGTTTGGTGATGTTCACCAATGACTCGGATAAGACTAATACACATCCCCACATACACTCTTTCACTATCTGCTCCCAGTGGGTTTTGAGCCCAGATCTCCTAAGAAAAAGTTCTGTGCACTAAGATACCGGTACCATCTATTTATGGTGTGATTTTTAAAGCTGCCAAAAGGACTGGATGACCAAGTCCCATTCAAGTAAATGGAAACAGTGTGATCTCCCAAGTGGCTATGAAAAATCTTAGCTCTCTTTTCGATCTGTAAAGGTATCAACAAGCACCCATCCCATGCGCTAGCCCCAAACATGCACCAATATAATGCATATAAAATATATTTAGCAGACTAGCTTGTCTTCATTAATAGCAATTAAGTAACTATGAAGGAGTGCAAGAAAATACACGAATTTATAAATTTACTAAATAAAAGCTACCTACATGTCCCTCACTAAGATACCTACCCTAATTTCTAAGGGTCTGATTCATTTAGCCACCCCTACCCTGAGTATTTTAGATTCTGAGAGTTGGAAGCCCTGACTAACTTCTAAATGTCATCCAACTTGAAATAAAAAACTACAGATGTTTCCTTGGGTACTGCTAACACATTAGAATACCTTCCTTTGGGGATCCTCTCTGATCTCCTCTGATCTCTCTACCCTTTAAGCTTCTCGCCCTTTTATCTGTTGCCCAACTGGGACTGAAGATGTATTTGAAGCCAAGATCACCAAATGACAAGACTGTTTGCTCTTGACAAGCTTCCAAGATGTTTGTTTTAGCAGCAGCATTTTTTGAGGTAAAGTTGCCTCAGACATCTGTCCTCCTCTTTCAATCTACTCTCCATTAGGAAATCTTCAAACTTCCAGCCGTGGTTGATACGCTGGTTACTACTATCCAGCATATTTGATGTACTGTAGAAAAGAGTCATCCCAGGTGTTCCCAAGGTTAAGGTGAATTGGAAGCATCAGAATGTTATTCTCAAACACAGTGACTAAATAACACTGTCTCCAGGCCTTCTCTAATTGATGAGACATGCAGGCCACCTCATCTCCAAATTGATCTCAACTTTGCAGAAAGGCACAAAATTTACAGGTGCAATGTAGCATTTGCAGGGCTCATTAAAAGGCATTCTTATTTGCATTAGCACCTAAAGGACCCAACCAAGAGGAGGGAAGATTTCAGGTGAGAACTAAACAGAAGATGAAATTTTTAGGGAACCAAGATTACATTTTCACACAAATACCTTACACAAATAAAGGAAGAGAAATGCAGAAAATATGAATCCATAGCAGAGATGTCCTTCAATGGAACACTCTTCACAGTTCACCATGAAGTTAATTAAAAAAAAGTTTTGCTATTCCTACTGGTTGTACTAACACATTTCTTTATTAGCAGTAATTACAGCAAATCTAGTCTTTGGGAGCAAAATACCTTGAGGCATTATCTGTTTTACACATTGCTAATCTTAGGGATTTTCTTTTTAAGAAAAAGTTTCTTTAGAGAGGAAATTTTTAAAAAGTACCCTGCTGTCATATGTGGTTTGATTCAAAGCCCATTCAAGCCAATGGAAAGACTCACTGTCTTGAATGCGTTTTGGATTATGTACATAGCACTTGACATTTTCAAGCACTAGATTATTCAGGCTTTTGTCTGATTATTAATTATTTGTATTACAGTAGCACCCCGAGGCACCAATTGAGATCAGGGCCCCAGTTGTTCTAGGCGCTATATAGACACATAAATAATGGACAGTCCCTCTCCCAAATCTTACAATCTAAATAGACAAAACAGAGAAAGGGAAGGGCAAAGTGACTTGCTCAAGGTCACAGAGGTGGTCAGTGGCAGAGCCAGGAACGGAACCAACAGGTCCTGATTTCCAGTTCCGTGCTGCTATTTACTAGACCATGCTACCTCCGAAGTAGTTTGGGTTATGTTTGTATTCTGGTTCTTTAGGGGATGTCTGTTTTTGCGGCATTACATTTTGTATTATTTGGAAAGATATTTAAATGCCACCATAATGAATGTGAGAAGAGAGAAGATTAACGAAGTAGTTCAGTGGAAAGGGGGAAATGAAACTCAGGACTCCTGGCATCTGCTCCTAGCTTTTCCAGTGATTTGCTATATAATGTTGGGTAAATTATTTCACTTCCCCACTCGTGAAATTGGCATGACAATACTAACAACCTGCCCCGAAAGAGTGCTGCAAGATGTAATTGCTTAGATCCTTGGATGAAAGACACTACAGAAATACCAAGCTTTATTTTAATCGCTGCATTTACAATGAAAAGACAGCTCTTTGAAACCAGTCATATTTTTCTTGACCCGTTGAAATGTATGAGTCTAACACACTGCTCATAAACACAATTTCCACCTCTTCCTGCTTTACTGCGATGGGTAAAACTGACACACTCAACTTGTTTTTAGAGTAAAATGGAATTAACACAATTAACATTGATTTAATGAGATACTACATGCCAAAAACCCCTTTAATCCATGTGGGATAGGCTCATTACAATAATTTCAATGAAACTGCATGGACTAAATTGGACTTCATTGGCACATCTCATGCTCACAACAGATAAGGCATGAAATGGTTTTTCACAGAGAAATGAAAGTATGAAGACACCATGGATTTTGTTCTATTATGTAGAGCTTTTCAGACGTCACTGGTTTGCTATCAATTTGAAGGAGTTGGTTCATGTAATTGAATGTGTCATTTCCAGATGCTGCCAGCTATTTCCCCAGGCACGTATTGACTTTACAAAACAAAAGCAAAGGTGGGAAAGTAGGCAGAATGAGATGAGAACTGCATTAGGGTTTGTAACCTGGAACTTGGGCTGGATGTATTAATTAGGTGCTACTGCATTAAAAAATAGTACACGGCTTGTCATGGGAATTCAATAACTAGTGAAAGAATTGATACAACATGCTTAGCACCTCCCCACCACTCCACTAGTGCCCACAATGTGTTAAACACAATCCAAATAGATAACAATCCCCTCCCCCCATTTTTTCCATGTGGACTGTGAATTTCCACAAAGTTTAATGAGAGGGAGGATCACAGTGGAAAACTTCAAGGCTGCTTCCTTAAGAAACTTGCAAAGAGAGGAGAGCGCCTTATCAAACAAGCTCTGAATATTTACAGAGGGAGCACATATCTGTTCTGCACATATTGGCTCAGTCACAAACACTCTTGATACAGCAAGTCATTAAAATGTGCCAGCTGCCTGGCTGGGATCAGGATAATTAAAACATACCAGATGCTGGGCCAGATTAGGGGTCCTTCAACTTAGTGAAACAAAGAAACTGAAACATTTGCCAAGGCAGCCATCTCCTCTCCTCCAGAGAAGTTTCATAGAGCTGATGACAAATATTTGAGACCAGCAATGATTCTACCCCACTATTCCTTCAACAAAGCCCACTCTGTCTGTGGTTCTAACTTCCCCAGATTCAAGCATGAAAGGATGTTGCTCTTATTTGAAAATAAAGGTGGTTTGAGATAAGAGATAATCAATCAATGACAAATAGCCTCCTGTCTGGGGAAACAGGCTTCCCTGAGAATTATTTCCTGCACTTCCTGACAGAGATACCCACTAAAACTAGGATTTCTTTCTGGATAAGGAAGCACCCCAGTTATTCTTAGATTAGAAATAGGAGAGAAAAATCTTGACTTTTAAAGGTAGTCTCTGAAAATATAAAGCAGACACTCTAGCAAAAATATTATAAAACATTCCATTGCTTTTTGGTTCAAGAAAAATTCTAACTCTGTGATTTCAATAAGAGTCAGATTGTTCTCAGACAAACAGGAGCATGAAGCCTTTAAGGCAAGTTATTCTGCTGTTAAAAAGGCTTGATCTTGCATCGTTAAAGAGAGCTTGTCCATTGACTTGAATGGTAGTAGAATCCATCCCTAAATGAACAAGATGCTTTTCCCACACTGGGGACAGAGACTTACAAGATCTTCAAACCACAATATCCCCTGCATTTCAGGAAATATGCTTCAGTTTAAAGCACTGGACGTTTTTCCCATTTCCTGCCAAATCACCAATATGACTTTAGACCTTTAGGGTCAGATATGCAAAATGTTTAGGTTGCAAATAACCATGGGACCTGATTCCCCTCTCCCTTACAACAGTTTTAATCTGGTATAATTCCATTGACATCAATGAATCAGTGCAATAATCTTGCATTTATTTTGCATGTATTGTTAACACAATTACATATGAAAATTGCATGCCCAAATAGCATGCATTTGGTGCAAAAATGCATGTAACCATGCATAACTAGTCATTCAGGCAAAACGATTGTGCATTTGTGTGCCTAAAGTTTTTAAAAATTAGATATGATGTGGGTCATGCACTCCTTGTGCAGTGCCATTAGGGCAGATACTTGTAAATCTCAGTGATAAGGAGACCACACAAAAAAGACAGGATAAATTGCTTTTAAGAATCTTCCTGATCTTCATGTTTTCTAGCTAGTGTTAGCAATATTTTAGCAGTGCTTGATTATAGACATCATAACAGGTCATTGTCTAGTGTACAGTCTTCAGAATACACAGCCATAATGGAATCATTACCAAGAATGTTTGGCACTACAGAAGAAAATGGCAAAAGGTAATCTGGAAGATCATTTGGAACATTAACAGGGTAGAGTATTTGAAACCCATAGCTAACTGGGTGAAATTTACCTAGATGCATGGGAAAGCCCCCGTAAGGACCTCTACATCATTCAAGGCCCTTTGTTGTGTTGTGCATGGAGGTACAGAGGCTCCCCTGTATGGCCGGATGACCCACTGTCATCTGCACAGCCCTCCACAAAGGGCCTTGAATGATGTAGAGGTCCTTACGGGGGCTTTCCCATGCATCTAGGTAAGTTTCACCCAATACTACTAAGAAACTAAAAACAGCATTGCCAGAAAGATCCTCATCTGCCCTCATTACTCCTTCACCTTCTAGTAACAAGACTTAAATTGCTTCACACAATTGAGTCAAAGAAGCTGATCAATAATACTGTAGTACGGAGAAGGCAATAACATCCCATGTGTTAAAAAGCCTTGTGTGAATGGAAGCAGAACACTCAAGTGCCCACAAGATACACAGGGTTAGTTGAATACTATAATCCTTGCAGACAAACACACAAAGAGATTTGGGGTGACTAACAGTTTAATGGGACCTTAGTGCCTTTGCCACTATTTCTGTCAATACAAGAACTGGCAAAGAATTAGTGTCCATCTCAGCGAGCTCTGCTTTCCATTACCTTATCATTCTCCAAGGCATGTGAAAAAGACAGGAGCTCCTATTCACGCATCATCAGTTTGCAGGGTTCCCGAGATGGCTTCAGTTCACCACCCAATGGATCTTTAGTTTGCTCTTCTCAACTTTTTCCATTGTCCTGCCATTAGGAGCTCAGTTCTGCAAGGCGCTGAGCATCTTCAAATGCCACTGACTTTACTGGGGGTTGAGGGTGCTCAGAACGTGCAGAGAATGTTCAGCCTCTGGCAGTATTGGTCTCTATATTAAACTGTGCCAATGGGGGCCCCAATGCAGTAGACATGGGGTAGACGTCATTTTCAAAATGTTGCTATCAGAAAAGATGTATATTTTGTTGGCTTTGTGCAGAGATGGGCCGAGGGCCTGATCTGAACTTTTCCAACATTTGAGGGTGTTCATTTCAGACCCATCTCCAGCTGAGTCTAATGCATGTGCAACAATGGCAATTTAAACCAAACACTACTAAGGTGGATTTTAATCCTCAATAGTAGCTGTTCCAACAATCCAATCTAGGAACATATGTACTATCCATCTAGAGTGTATTGAATGAGCCCATGATCAGAGCACTTGGCATTCATTAGTTAGATTCTCATTAAAGGACCCAGGACAAGCCCAATATATCTCCATTCATTTCTTTGTAGGATACCTGCCGCATCTCTTAAGATTCACTCTGTGCAAGCAGCATGAGGCTTTCATTTATTGTGCTCAATCAAGGTCTTCTGCTTTCAATAACCAGCAGTTCTCTCTATTGCTATGTACAGATTTCAGCTGCTGCAGTTGACCACAACAAGCACAAGGGAAGTATTACAGACGGGAAGTCCAGTGAGCGGAGTGGGCTAAAGTGGACCTTAAGCTGGACAATATGGTTGACTGGATAGGCACCAGTCCTTATCCAACTATTCTGATTTCTACGGAGCTCAACACTGAACTGGGAAAGTCACAAGGGATGAATGAGGAAGCTTTTGAGGTGTGCTGTCTATACGTATCTTTTTAAAGTTTCTGTGGGTTGGGGTGCCTCATGAGGTGCACAGGATTTTTCAAACAGCACGTGAATCCTTGCTAGCAGACCATGCATCTCACGTGCACATATCTTGCAAGCAGCCACGAGCCATGCACAAGCTGATGTCAGGAGTGGTGGATGAGGACCTTGTGTTTGATGTTACTTACATCCCTTCACATCCCCTTTGGTGCCGTTTTCCTGACAGGCACAGTTCATCAGTCCAGTTAAGCAGGCCCTTAGAAAGTTTTTGTTTTTTCTATCAACCTTTTCCCACCTGTCTCTTTCATATATGATTAGAGCTCAGCAAATACAAAGAGGGAGAGAGAAAGAATTAATTCTGGCAGCTTTCAGCAGAGCAAGGGCAGCACTGAACCGTAGGAAGACAGGCTTCCCTTACCTCGTATGCTGAGTCAATGCAAAAAGATTTTAATAATCAGGGACAAATGATCAATACAGACTTGTGGTTTTTTTAGCTACTTTTAATTGCTAAAAAAAGAGATGACAACGGAGATATCACTCACTACAATTTATTTAAACACACATTCACGCAATTCAAATAATTGAAGTTCCATACACACAAATTTCTCTTGGTTTATGACAAAGATTAACTAGGGTCTATTTCCATAGCAACCAAAGTAGTTCAGAGATCTCAGAAGAACTGAATGGGCTTCACATCCCCCACACCCCAGTTGAAAAGAAAAAAAGGAAACAATCCCAAATCCACTAATGCAAAAAAAAAAAAGTTAATGAAGAAACTGGTTGAAAAACCAATATCTTCTACTTCATCTCATAATAAAATATAATATCCAAACAGCCCCCTCAAGCCATCCATCGTTTATATCTGGCTACTGAGCTTTTTTAAAAAAATCCTCTGAGGAAAAAAAGGCCACATCTTATTCATAGCCTCCTTCTCCATAAATGAGCTTTTTAAAGCTTTGAAAAAGCTCAGACGCCTCTCCTCTTTACCAAAATTAATCAAATCTCATTCAGCATCAAGCCCAGAACCTACAGAAAAGACCATGAAAATTCACAGGACTTTGTACCTTTAATTCAGAAGAGTCTTCATAGATCAGCATAACTCCGGTGGTGGCAGCTACTCAAAGATGAAAATACAACTAGAAAGTCATCGAGACCTTGAGTACCACCTCTACCTTCATCAGAGAGTGGTTTACTGCCACCATGGAAAGAGAAGTAGTGTCCATGTAAACACATGTAACAATTATTGATTGTATTATAATAGTGCCTAGAGGCCCCAGCTGTGATCTGGGCCCAGTTATGCTAGATGCTGTATGGATACAGTGTGAAACAATCCCTGCCCCCACATAATTTACAATTTAAACACACAAGCACGCTGGACAAAGAGGGTAGTGGGTGAAAGGATGTATTATTCCCATTTTACAGATACACTGAGAGACTATCCAGCTCCCCGATATACCCAACCACACAGAGGGAGTCTGAGGCACAGCTGGGAACTGAGGGTGTAAAACAGAACAGACTTTAAAGGGAGCTGCTCAGCAGCCATTCAGAGACATCAGGTGAGTAGCTCTTCAGAGGGCGTTGCACATCTAGGATTAGGGGATGACAGGAGATGCATTAGCCAGGAACAGGTGACTGCAGGTAGACAAACTGGAAAGGTGACTGAGGAAATTCCTAAGCTAGAAGTCATAACAGTATAGGCTGTGTTGTATCCTGCTTTGATGTCAGAGAATTCAGGGTTGATCCTTTCCTAAGACTGAGAGCCTAGAATTGTGGACTGAATGTGTGTCAATCAGGGGAGTCTGAATTCTGTTCAAGACCATGGAAATCCAAGGTTAAAAATCCTGACCAGGAAGTTGGTAACTTTAACAGATTTTTACTCCCAGCTCTTTTCCATCTATTAAACTTCAAGCTAATGGTGCTGAACTCCTTGTGGACATTTGCGTTGATTAACAAGGGATACATGCATGTGCTCTACCAGAAAATCCTAAATCTAACAGAGAGAGGGGTTACAAATTGGTGACAGCAGGTTAACACACCAGAGTCCCGCTGACAGCTACATAATGAACTGCTGCATACATAGTGAAATAACAAGGGCTCTTGTAAAGGAAAACAACTACTTAGACATGATGAAGATGTCATCCTGGAGGAAAGAAATACAGCGCAAACCGCTTATAAATTTGCCGTTGGTTTCCAAAAATAGGCCCATTTTCCAGGGGCAGGAGCAACTTGTCAAATTCAACAGCAGTTTGTTGCAGGCAGGGAGAGAAGCACCTTCGGAGCTCAGAATAGGAACAATAAAACGAGCCAGTCTGATTTAGTGGTTAAAAAAAGGGGTGAGGGGATTGAGGCAGACAGGACTCTTGAGCTCAATTCTTGACCCTGCGATAGACCCTTAGATGCTGCATTTCTCAATGTACCCCCTGGAGGAGGGTCTATCAGTGCTTGCATGCCCCAGAAGCATTCTGAGAGTGAAGTGAAGGTTAAGCTCTTCTGTTAAATGGATTAAGAGGTGGTAGGAGAACGGTAATCTCTCAGAAAGGATTGAGATGCACAATTTTTTAAGATGCACTGTGGAAGTGTTCAGCTCTAGAGCTTGGGGGCTGTGTTGGTGGGACGGTGCCCAAAATTATCAAAGAAAACCTCTCAGCAAGGTTCAGTCTACAAGGTCATAAAGTTCCTCAAACCCCCCTGACTCCCGAGAAAGTTTCTGCTAAATCACATCATGATGCAGACACAAGCCATTATTTTCCTTGCCTTAAGCAGGAATCAGTGTTTCCACAAATGCTGCCCCAAACCCCTCTTCATCCTTTTATCTGCTAAATAGCACAGCTGAAAAGTTCAGTAGAAATGCCCGGAACCAGCAAAGGGACCAAATCTGAACTGTAATTTCCCTATTTTATACTGGAGACATGGCAGAGAGTGGGGACTTTCTCTCTCACTCCTTTTATGATGCTATTAGCATCTGTTAAGAACTGACAGTTTGCTCGGGGTGGAAAAGAGAAGCACAGCTGAACATGTGAAGTGAGAGGAATTCCCAGGTTCTTACTAATCTACAGTTATCTCCCCTTGCTTCAGAGAAGCATCGCCATCTTCCCAAAACAGGGATTCAGGAAGAGGCCAGTTAAGAGAACAACATGAAATAGAGACATTGTTGGGAAAAGGGCAGAACTCCCTTCAGAAGGAAAACCTCTGTTCATGGCAAAGGCCACATGTTCAAAACTGGTTGAACAATGAGCAAAGGCCAAACTCTGGTAAAAATCTCCATCATCCATATGCAGATATGTTCTGACAAATGCCATCCTCCCACTCAGTTATTTCCTATTCCAAGCATAAGCATCTCGGGGACCAGTGAGTGACAATGATTGGCAAAGGCTGACATTTTTAATGGTGATCACTGGATTTAGTACATAACAGAGAGAGTGGTTTTGAAATCCATCTCATTTAAAGTTTCCATGAGGTATTAATGGCTTTGTTGAGTGAATTAAGTAGAAACTCAGTCGCAACCTTAACTATGGAGTAGCAGAGCACAGCTGAATTTCAGAACTCCGCCTTTTACTGCCCTGTACACTGTTCTTGCCTCTGCCAGGAGGTTTTATGCACAGCTGGTCTAAACAGGGGACAAAGATTTCACAATGATTTTTGCAAAACATCTGTCTCTATTTTTCCCATCAAAAAGAATTCTGAAATTTTTCATTCGGCTCTCGTTTTAACATCATGATACAAAGGTCCTCCCCCAGCCACCCAGAGCGAGATCACATTGATCTCTAGTTCCCCTGCCTCTGTCAGTTCATGTTTGAGCTTTACACTTCTGTACGCCAGAGCTTTGTACATCTACTTGGCTGGTCCACAGTCATCTTTCACCACTGCAATACTTTGGGGGCAGTGTGCATTTCTTCAGGTGATAATCTTTGATGGTGAAGCTGGAGAAAACCACCATTTAATGTATCATATTAGTTATCTCCTCTACGGCGTGATCACGTCAGCAAACACTGAAGAACGTGGAGCACCAGGCACTGCTCTCAACGCAAAGCAACAGTCACAAGAGACTACATTAAACAGATGCCCCCTTAGCAGGTCACTACTGGGCTGAAGGCAGCACCCTTGATTGGAACAGCTGCTTCCATCATTCTGAAGTGGGCAGCAGTGGTTCATATCTGAGGCTTCTGTAGCATTCTTGAAATTAAGATACATGTGTCTCATAACAATATTACAGTCTAATAGACTAAGGAGTTTGCTAATGTGATATGAACCGAACTCTGGTAATGCTGTTAAAGAGGAAAAAAAGCCTACTCCCTTTACTATGATTTGATCATGAATAAGGCATATATTTTGATTAGGGGAGAGCGAAGGAAAATATTGTCTCCTCTGGTAATTGAGTGCTTACAATACAGGAGCTCCAGCATGTTAGGCTGAAAGAGGTGCCGGGGCTCAAGCTGTTAGGTGCTGGGGCACAAGCAATTTTTTTTACTTTCATCACTGATGCAGTGAGCCCAGAGGTGCCGGGGCAATGAACTGCCAAGCCCAGAGGTGCCGGGGCAATGACCTGCCAGGCCCAGAGGTGCCAGGGCTATGAACTGCCAGGCCCAGAGGTGCCGGGGCAATGACCTGCGGAGCCCAGAGGTGCCGGGGCAATGAACTGCCAAGCCCATAGGTGCCGGGGCAATGAACTGCCAAGCCTAGAGGTGCCGGGGCAATGAACTGCCAAGCCTAGAGGTGCCGGGGCTCAGTCTTGGCCAGCTTGGCACAAATTAAGCACCAAGACTGCTTTTATAACAAATGCATATCAGGGTGCTTTTTAAGACAGGTATTTCCCCCCCACACACACACACATACACCTCTACCCCGATATAACGCTGTCTTTGGGAGCCAAAAAAATCTTACCGTGTTATAGGTGAAACCGCATTATATCGAAATTTCTTTGATCCGCCGGAGTGCGCAGCCCCACCCCCCCGGAACGCTGCTTTACCGCGTTATATCCGAATTCGTGTTATATCGGGCCGCGTTATATCGGGGTAGAGGTGTATATATACACACCTGAAAGCGTTAGTTGTGGCACTGGGTGGGAAGCTCAAGTTTCAGTCAGAGACTGGATTTAAAATCAAGCTGGACCTCTCCCATCAGAGCTACCTCCTTGCGGGCCCGTGCTCTCACACCGACAGGCAAACATACTCCGAGTTCAGCAGGATCTGCCCTCATTCCTTTCTCTCTAAAAAGACCCTATAAAGGCTTGTTTAGAGGAGGAGTTCTCTTGTTTTGGGTGATATAGGTGAGGGGGGAGTTGGTAACTGGCACAACATTATAGCTGGATGTGTTGTTTTGCTGTTTCACAATAATGCATTTTAGTATTTCATGGAAACAGTAGTCAGTCCAAAATAAAATGTAATAAACAATGGATATACTTAATGCACTGTTAGACTAATTCTGATTGCATTGGGGAGCACAGATACAACATGAGTGTCCTCAGACACAGTTAACACACAGTTCCTCCCTGTAACAGCGGGGTCCAATTGTGCTTTAACCATTTCTCTGAACACACTACAGCCCGGCTAAAGTTGGAGCTGTGTTTTTAACCTACATGGGAGACTACTGTGTTGTACCGAGGCACTTCCACATGGTAGGAACTTCAGTATAGACAACATAACTAGCAAATTGATAAAAGTCATTCATTTGGTGGAATGTTAAGGAGTTCCAAGAGAAAGATTAAAAGGAATGAAGTTATAGAGAGTTTTGTTACATAGAGTTTTGACACCAGATTCACCCAAAAATCTCAGTTAATAGATGTTAGCATAGCAAAATTTGGCTATTGTATTGTCAATTGTGTTTTCCTTAAAGCCTCAATTCCTGGAGTCATGTTATTATGAGAGTATCTCAGCGTTCATTTTCTACGTGTTTTAGCTCTCACGGCAGTGCAGAAAAGCTTGAAAATGTGACCTCTGAGAGTATGTCTACACAGCAAAGAAAAACCCGCGGCTGGCCCATGCCAATCAACTTAGGCTCGCAGGGCTTGGGCTGCGGGACTGTTTCATTGCTGTGTAGAGTTCCGGGCTCAGGTTGGAGTCTGAGCTCTGGGACTCTCTCGCCCCACAGGGTCCTAGAGCCCGGGCCCCAGCACAAGCCTGGAGGTCTACACATCAACGAAACAGCCCCGCAGCCCCACTCCGAGTTGGCTGGCATGGGCCAGCCACGGGTTTTTCTTTAATGTGTAGGCATACCCTAAGTGCTCAAAAACCAGAAAAATTAAAAGAACCCTAATTTATTAACAAATGTTGAGATTCTTAAGTCAATCATGATCTTTGGGAGTCTTGTGAGTTTTGAACACTTGAGTTTTCAGTATCTCAGTACTGCTAGTGACAACTTTGCAGAGGAGGTGTGTAGGCCAGGTTTGTTGTTCAGTCTACAATGCTAAGTGATATGTGGCAACACTTACCTTGTGAACTCTCAGCCACTCGATACAATATAAACTACCTACACTTTACAAAAACTAATTTAAAAACACTAAATATCAAAAGGAGACAGGAAGATGGGAACCCAGACAGACAGGTACCTCCTCTCTGTGTCATTGGTGAAGTCAAAGGAGTTAACAAGATACAAATGAAAGGAAACTCAAGTCCACAGGGTGTGACTGACAGATACTATTGACCCAGAGCGGCAAAAGTCACGTATTGAACACACAAAAGCCAAATAAGAGGCTGTAGAAACTAAAGTAGCTACAAAGAACTAAGAGGAAAAGTAAAAACAACTGGAATGCAACGGGAGGGGGTAGAGGAAGATACATCTTCAGAGCTAATAAAAAACTGGTGTTCAGTCAAGCCTCAGAAACTTATTGCTTAAAAATGAGTCTATTCATCTTTCACCTGTGAGTTATCTTCCTCCTTCAAAGATAGATGGCAATATTTGAAAACAAGGTTAATCTGCCCAGAAAAACACATTTTCTTCTTGGTTAATAATATTAAAATTCATAATTCTCTGAAATTGCAGCTATTGTATTGCAGCACAGTGAAAGCAATGAGGTGGGGCCCAAGATTATGAGTCTTCCACACGAGGGAAAAGGGGATGGTGACAGGAGGCAGCAATGTTTCCTTTCCAGGGAGCACTGTACATATATCCTAACAACAAGATAGCAGGAGATAATCCATCTCTCACGTAGGGAAGGTTCATCTTTATGAATTAAAAATATGTGTCTTTGTGATACTACTTCCCATGAATGTCTGTCCACGTTTATGGGAGCTGTCTGGCAGGTGAAGTATCATGAAAATACATGTCCTTTCCACCACGCTTATTGCATTTTCTGCCTCCTCTTCCTCCAGTAATAAGTATGAGCTTTGTGTGTTATTAAATCTTTAACAGCTGGAAAATCACGATGACCAGGCTAAAGTTCTGCAGTGAGCTCCTTCATGTCTAGCTTCCAAGCAGTATCCATATGCACAGGAAGAACAAAGAGGACATATGCATCCAGGAGCCTCACAGGGACTTTAATGTAACAAATGCAGATTCCAAGATGAACAAGCCTATGGCCAACGAGATACCACTTTGGTTATTTCCTTGTAATGTCCTCCTTTATTGATGCTAAAAATCAGCTTGAGAGAATGCCACGGTCCACCATGGGAACTGGTAAGACTTAAGATGCACCTGAGTGATTCAAATTAATCTGCAAGCAGATATTTGATTAGAGCCCTGTTACAAGATTACTACCCTGCCTGTTTGATATTGGATAATTCATGAATGGCGTGGTATATACAGGGCTTAAATTCAGCTGGCGCTGTCTGGAGCGGAGCGCTGGTAAATATTTTCACACACCCCCTGGAATTTTCATACCATGTTGGGGAGGAAGAGCATGGGAGACTCTGGGAAATACTCTCAGAATTTAAGCCCTGGGTATATCACAGAATAATTAATTTCACCAAATGGCCAAGGGCTGCCTTCTACCCCCAGGAAACTCCACAGAAGCCAACCAACCTAATTGCACCCCAGATGAAACTGTCTCCCTGTGTGTTAATTTACCGAATGGGGTTACTTGATTGTGCTTTGCCTGGGTCTCACCCAAGTCATGCATGATCCTAGCCCCTACATTTCAGCACACCAAAAGCTTATTTAATAAATCCGAATGTTGCCATTATAAAATTCTATATCATGTATCAGTTTTAAATAAAAAGGATAACATTGAACAGACTGAGACTAATTCTTATGTATGTAAAAACTAGGGCTGTCAATTAATCGCAGTTAACTCACGCGATTAACTCAAAAAATTAATTGCAGTTTTAATAACACGGTTAAACAATAGAATACTGATTGAAATGTATTAAATATTTTTGGATGTTTTTCTACATTTTCAAATATATTGATTTCAATTACAATACAGAATACAAAGTGTACAGAGCTCACTTTATATTATTTTTATTACAAATATTTACACTGTAAAAATGATAAACAGGAAATAGTATTTTGCAATTCACCTCATACAAGTACTGTAGTGCAATCTCTATCATGAAAGTGCAACTACAAATGTAGATTTATTTTGTTACATAACTTCACTCAAAAACAAAACAATGTAAAACTTTAGAGCCTACTAGTCCACTCAGTCCTACTTCTTGTTCAGCCAATCGCTCAGACAAACAAGTTTGTTTACATTTACAGGAGATAATGCTGACTGCTTCTTATTTATAATGTCACCTGAAAGTGAGAACAGGCATTTGCATGGCACTTTTGTAGCCGGCGTTGCAAGGTATTTACGTGCCAGATGCGCTAAAGATTCATATATCCCTTCATGCTTCAATCACCATTCCACAGGACCAGGGCCGGCTCTAGCATTTTTGCCGCCCCAAGCACTAAAAAAAAAAAAAAAAAAAAGCCGCGATCGCGATCGGTGGCAGCTCTACCGCCGCTTCCTCTACGGTGGCAAGTCCTTCGCTCGGAGAGGGAGTGATGGCCCCGCCACCGAATGGCCGGACGGGCCGCCCTCCTCTTCATTGGCCGCCCCAGGCACCTGCTTGCTACGCTGGTGCCTGGAGCCGGCCCTGCACAGGACATGTGTCCATGCCGATGAGGGGTTCTGCTCGATAATGATCCAAAGCAGTGCGGACCGACGCATGTTCATTTTCATCATCTGAGTCAGATATCACCATCAGAAGGTTGGTTTTCTTTTTAGGTGGTTTGGGTGCTGTAGTTTCTGCATTGGAGTATTGCTCTTTTAAGGTTTCTGAAAGCATGCTCCACAACTCGTCCTTCTCAGATTTTGGAAGACCTTCAGACTCTTAAACCTTGGGTCAAGTGCTGTAGCTATTTTTAGAAATCTCACATTGGTACCCTCTTTGTGTTTTATCAAATCTGCAGTGAAAGTGTTCTTGATGGGTCATCATCTGAGACTGCTATAACATGAAATATATAACAGAATGTGGGTAAAACCGAGCAGGAGATATACAATTCTCCCCCAAGGATTTCAGTTAAATTCAATTAACGCATTATTTTTTTAATGAGTGTTATCAGCATGTCCTCTGCATAGGTGGCCGAAGCATAAAAGGGCATACGAATCTTTAGCATATCTGGCATGTAAATAACTTGCAATGCCGGCTACAAAAGTACCATGCGAACGCCTGTTCTCACTTTCAGGTAACATTGTAAACAAGAAGTGGGCAGCATTATCTCCTGTAAATGTAAACAAACTTGTTTGTCTTAGCGATTGGCTGAACAGAATGTAGGACTGAGTGGACTTGTAGGATCTAAAGTTTTACATTGTTTTATTTTTGGACGCAGTTATTTTTTGTACATAATTCTACATTTGTAAATTCAACTTTCATGATAAAGACATTGTACTACAGTACTTGTATTAGGTGAATTGAAAAAATACTATTTATTTTGGTCTTTTACAATGGTTTTTTACAATGCAAATATTTGTAATAAAAATAAATATAAAGTGAGCCCTGTACACTTTGTATTCTGTGTTGGAATTGAAATCAATACATTTGAAAATGTAGAAAACATCCAAAAGTATTTAAATAAATGGTATTCTATTATTGTTTAACCGCACGATTAATCACGCAATTAATTGTGATAATTTTTTTTAATCGCTTGACAGCCCTAGTTAAAACATGATCATTTCACTATCTTGCCCCTCCTCTGTTTCAGCCAGCTGTAGTGACAAACTTGCCTGGGGTTGTAGGAGTTACTGCAATACAAACAGAACTGGAAAAGTAATGGAAAAAGATCAGCTGAATATTTTGCCTGAAAAAGTGTAATTAAATTAATATATTATTCTGAATAATTGGCCATATTTATATAGATCATATGCAAATTATTCACAAACATATTAATACATTAAAAATTTCAAGCAAAATCTATTCACACACACCTTGCACAATTAAACAGGTTTGTGTATATAATGAGTTAAAATCACCTTTAAGGAAAACCTTCTTATCTTCCCCCAATGATAATCTACTGAAAGAATTCTGTATTAGGCTAAAGCTATCCCGTTAACAGGTCAATTCTTTTATCATATAATCAGTTAATACATCTTCCATTGTATACAGCCTTGCAAGAGAGATTGTTATTAAATCAAATACGCCTTTTCAGCCAAGTCAGATATTTCATGTCAACATCTGACACAGATTTTAAAAAATAGTTTCCTTCCTCTCTGCTATTCATCTCTTAGGGTTCTATTATATGTATGAGGTACGTGTAAGTGGGAGCTGGTGCATAATGAAGGTTTAGTCTATTAATCAGGTGTTTAAATAGGTTTTGCTATAATTACAGAAAGGTTTTGATTAAATGAAAGGCAGCCTCCTCCCTGCACCGGTGCTCTGATAATGAGCATTTGAAGTCTGACTGAGTTGTCTGTACCTAGTGAGACTAATGAGACTATTGAAATAGGGGGTTTTGCCAACTGCTCCCAACTTATAATGCAGAAATTAAGTGTGAGAGAGGGAGACAGCCCCCGACCACTGCTTTCCACAGGAGCAATTTCCCATATGATCTCAGGTGTCTGCTAGGGGGCATGAGACCTCCACAGAGGAGCACAGTTAGAGCAGTAGTTCTTAACCTGGGGTGCACGCACCCCCTGGGGGTGTGAGATGCCCTTTCTGGGGGTGCGAGACATGCCAGGTTTTTTTAGAAGGTAAATCATCGAAAACACAAATTAAGCACAGGCACGTAAGTACAACTACTTTGTTTCATCAAACCTATGTATTTATTAACATTATACATTTTTTTAACGATTACTGTAATATACAAACAAAAAATGTATCTAGGTTTAAGGGGTGCGAGAACATATTTTGAGAACCAAAGGGCTGCAGGCTGCAGTAAAGGTTAAGAACCAATGGTCTAGAGGATGCCTGCCACCACTGCTTAAAATGGAGGTTGAAACATTTCTTTAAATTGCAGCATTTTTGTTTTGCCTGCTATTTTTTGAAACACCAATTTATTTACAGAGTATATATCATTGATCAATTCCAGAGTCACTGCTTAGCCTTAGTCACTCCCTGAGGGTCTTATGCTCCCTTCTCCTTAAAAGCAAGGCTAGCTAAAACCCAGAGATCCCAGTCGGGAGAGCACGGAGGAGCGGGTAATTCCACCACACTATAGTCCCCCCCCCCCCTCCATTCCTCATGACCTTGCAGAAGCTTCTCTTCTGGGGAAAGGCTAGGCTGAGAGGGCAGAAGGGTTAGGGAATGGGGACCGATGAGTTCACCCACATTTCTGCCCCCTACAGCAGTGGGCTCAGCTTCCCCACTTGGTGCCATGGAGACTGACCTCTTGGGAGGGCTCTGGGGCGCAGCAGCTCTGTTGTCATGGAATGGCAGATTGCCCGGTCCATGGGCTCTGAGTACTGAGCCCTTTGCCATTCCCATGGGGGTTGGGAGGAGTAGACAACCCCACTGCCCCTCAGAAGAATTCGGATGAAACTCTGCTAGTTTCACTGGAGGGTTATTTCCCAGGAGCAGAGTGAGAACAACGTTCTTCAGTTCAGTCAGTTTCACATCATGTGTCACATTTAGTGACAAGGTAAATTGCAGTGTCACCGAGCAGAAATTAACGACTGAAATAAACACTCCGGCTACATCTACATCTATGAATGTGATTCCCGGCTCATGTTAATGCACTTGCGCTAGCTCTCATCTGAACCAGAGCTCTGAAAATAGTAGGGTAGCCACGGCGTAGCAGGGGCAAGGGCTAGTCGCCCTGAATACAAATTTGCCTGAACCCTGTGGCCTGTACTTGGGGAGGCCANGGTTCTTCAGTTCAGTCAGTTTCACATCATGTGTCACATTTAGTGACAAGGTAAATTGCAGTGTCACCGAGCAGAAATTAACGACTGAAATAAACACTCCGGCTACATCTACATCTATGAATGTGATTCCCGGCTCATGTTAATGCACTTGCGCTAGCTCTCATCTGAACCAGAGCTCTGAAAATAGTAGGGTAGCCACGGCGTAGCAGGGGCAAGGGCTAGTCGCCCTGAATACAAATTTGCCTGAACCCTGTGGCCTGTACTTGGGGAGGCCAGCCTGTGCCACTGCTTTCCATGCTACTGCGGGTACCCTGCTATTTGTGCCTCGCTAGCTTAGATGAGAATAAGTGCAAATATGTCTACGTGAGCTGGGAATCAAACCCCTCTCTTGTAGCTGGAGTCTCATTATTACACAATTGTAAATGTCTCAGGAGTGCTGGGATAAAGAGAAAAGACAAGGGTGATGGTCTCCATTTAAAAAAGGTAACACAAGGGAATCAAAGTACCAACTAATCCGGAGCACTACAACACCTGCCAAGGAGTTTGTCTGTAGGAAGTGCACAGAGGGAAACATGGATTAAGGATAGAGTGGTGAAATGCATTCAGCACGACAGAAATCCAGGCGGATTCAGTGAACCACCAGGAGAGCCTGGATCTCTTGGAAGGGTTGAAATTAAAAGGAAAAAAAAAACTGGACTAGCAAAGGAAAGCCAGCTCCCCGAGCCGGAGCAGAGCAATAGCCCAGTCCCTTTACAGTGCTATTGTTAGTTAATTTAAAAGATTGGAAGCAATCGCACGGTGCTAATCATTTGTCAGGGGCAGATTACTGCAGTTCAGTAAGAATCGGACTCTAATGTGACAGGAAAGAAAGATGCTTCATCATAGTCCTGTAAGTGCATCTGATAGGAAGTAACCTAGCAACAGCATTACTGGATAAACACCAGGGGACAGGGCCGGCTCTAGGATTTTTGCCGCCCCAAGCAAAAAAAATTTTGGCCGCCCCCCCCTTTTTTTCGTGCCCTCTGCCCCCGGCCCTGCCCCAACTCCACCCCTTCCGAACCCCTTCCCCAAATCCCCAGCCCCGCCTCCTCCCCCGGGCGTGCTGCATACCCGCCCCATTGCTTCCTGCGGACCCCCTGCAACCTCCCTCCCTAGCTCACCTCTGCTCCGCCTGCTCCCCTGGGTGCGCCGCCGCTCCACTTCTCCCCCTCCCTCTCAGGCGCAGGAAGTAATGGGGGGGGGTAGAGGAACCACTCCCCGTTCCACCACTGCCGCCTCCCCCGAGCGCCCCGCTGCTCGGCTTCTCCTCCCTCCCAGCCTTGCTGCGTGAAACAGCTGTTTCGCACGCAGCAAGCCTAGGAGGGAGGGGGGAAAAGCGGAGCGGCGGCGCCGCGCTCAGGGGAGCAGGCGGAGTGGAGGCGAGCTGGGGCACATTTTCCCCATGCCCTGGAGTCGGCGCCTATGATGGCCGGCGCCAGAATGCCGCCCCTAGAAATGTGCCGCCCCAAGCACCTGCTTGTTTTGCTGGTGCCTGGAGCCGGCCCTGCCAGGGGAGTAGCAATATTTGGGACCAAGCATAAACTGAACCTAGTGCTATGAAGCTCAAACTCATTCAATTCACTGTACTGTATCCACAATAGGGTGACCAGATATCCCGATTTTATAGGGACAGTCCTGATATTTGGGGCTTTTTCTTATATAGGCTCCTATTACCCCCCACCCCGTCCCGATTTTTCACACTTGCTGTCTGGTCACCCTAATTCACAATATAGTAACTGACCTCAAACCAGGTGAATCCTTGATTTCAATTTAGTTGGTTACAGCTAACATATCAATATCACCCCAGCTGCATGTTTGTATAAATAGCATCATAAGAAAGACGGCTTTTGTCTACAGGGCAAGTTACTGTGCTGCAAGCCAGGGTGTGTGTCTCCAGTGCAGTAATGTCCTGCGTGGACCTTCTACAGCACAGGGACAGTCCCAGAGTGCAGCTTGGCGTTCTGCACTTTCCAGGAGCCGCACTCCTGGATTTTCATTGAATTCGCACCGTAGCGTCTCACCCCGGCTTGCAGCACATGTGGACAAGCCCTAAGATTTGGAGAGTGATTCTGTGACGTCTTAAATGGACATGGGCTGGGGCTGGGGAGGGGGGGAAATAAAAAAATGTCCTTTGGAGGAGAAAAATGTGGAGAGAATTCAAACTTCTGTACTAGTGGGTCAAGACTCCCCAGCCAGCTCACAGGCAGCAAAGGTGCCTGGAACTTATTTCCCCCCTGCATCACTAGCTGTTTTCCTTCTTATCTTGCCAAAATGATTAGACTGGTGATAGTCCAAACAATGATTTAGTAGCTACGGTGCGAATTCAATGAAAATCCAGGAGTGCGGCTACTGGAAAGTGCTGGGATCATACCATTTTTGATATTGCTGCATTTATTTTAGAAGAAGGTTTGACATCATTCAGGGCCTAAACACAGAGGTTGGGGTTGGTTGAGCTAGATGGGGGTCAAGAGGGGAAAGGTAAATTGTACTCACCAGGAACTGGCAATGTATCTAGGTGTCCATATCACAGAAAAGCAACCTCAATTGGCAGTGACCGGAATCTTTGATCAGATGCCAGCAGGAAGGTCAGAGATTGAATAGTTGATGGAGACTAAGCTACTGGATCACTTTAGGAATCTCTTCAGCTCATGGCTGAGGCACAGTGACAGGACAGCATGGAGTTGCCTGCGATGTGCTGTCCCCGTTCTCTGAACAGCTCAGAGGCTGTTGGTGCTGTGCCTTTCACCCACTCTCAACTAAGTCACCAATTTAAGAGAAACAGTCTTGAGAACAAAGACAGAACTTGAGCAAGTTGAAATTTTGCAGCCAGCACTTATTTGTAGAAAAAAGTATTTCAATTTGTTTCATTTCAAATTTTTAAATTACAAAAATTGAAATTTTCTATGAAAACATTCAAATGAAATAGTTTCATTCAAAATTTTTTTTGCAGAAAAAATGTGTTTTTTCAGCCAGCTCTAGACAGACCTCACTTGCGTTTCCAAGCGAGTTTTGTTAATCTCTCTCTGCACCACACTCACAACGGTGCTTGCAAGTCACTATATGACATAAATAGTGCTCTGTGTTTGTCACGGAGGTCACGGATTCCGTGACTTTTCGCAACCTCCGTGACTTCTGCAGCAGCCAGTGGGGCTGACCCCAGGGCTGATGGCCCCGAGGACTGCCTGAGCAGCGACTGGTGTGGCCGGCCCCGGGGACTGCCTGAGCAGCGACCGGTGTGTCCGGCCCCGGGGACGGCCTGAGCAGCGACCGGTGGGGCGGGCCGCGGGGACGGCCCGAGCAGCGACTGGTGTGTCCGGCCCCGGGGACCGTCTGAGCTGCCACTGGTGTGGCCGGCCCCGAGGACTGTCTGAGCAGCGCCTGGTGTGGCCGGCCCCGTGGACTGCCTGAGCATCGACTGGTGTGGCCGGCCCAGGGGACTGCCTGAGCAGCGTCCGGTGTGCCCGGCCCCGGGGACTGCCTGGGCTGGCACTGGTGTGGCCGGCCCCGAGGACTGTCTGAGCAGCGCCTGGTGTGGCCGGCCCCGTGGACTGCCTGAGCATCGACTGGTGTGGCCGGCCCCGAGGACTGTCTGAGCAGCGCCTGGTGTGGCCGGCCCCGTGGACTGCCTGAGCATCGACTGGTGTGGCCGGCCCCGAGGACTGTCTGAGCAGCGCCTGGTGTGGCCGGCCCCGTGGACTGCCTGAGCATCGACTGGTGTGGCCGGCCCCGAGGACTGTCTGAGCAGCGACTGGTGTGTCCGGCCCCGGGGCCTGCCTGAGCAGCGACTGGTGTGTCTGGCCGCGGGGACTGCCTGGGCAGCCACTGGTGTGGCCGGCCCCGGGGCCGGCCCGAGCAGCGACTGGTGTGTCTGGCCCCGGGGACGGCCTGAGCAGCGGCTGGTGTGGCCGCCCCCGGGGACTGCCTGAGCAGCGCCTGGTGTGGCCGGCCCCGTGGACTGCCTGAGCAGCGACTCGTGTGGCCGGCCCCGGGGACTGTCTGGGCAGCGACCGGTGTGGCCGGCCCCGGGGTCCGTCTGGGCACCGACCCGTGGGGCCGGCCGCGGGGGCCGTGTGAGCGGCGACCGGTGTGGCCGGCCCCGGGGCCGGCCCGAGCAGCGACTGGTGTGTCCGGCCCCGGGGACTGCCTGAGCAGCGACCGGTGTGGCCGGCCCCGGGGACTGCCTGAGCAGCGACTGGTGTGTCTGGCCGCGGGGACTGCCTGAGCAGCGACTGGTGTGTCTGGCCGCGAGGACTGCCTGAGCAGCGACTGGTGTGTCTGGCCCCGGGGACTGCCTGAGCAGCGACTGGTGTGGCTGGCCCCGGGGACTGCCTGAGCAGCGACTGGTGTGTCTGGCCGCGAGGACTGCCTGAGCAGCGGTCACAGGGGTGGCCGGAGCAGCCGCTGCTTGACAGCCCCCAGCGGCGGTCCCTGGGCGGCCGGAGCAGCCGCTGCTCAGCATCCCCCAGCAGCTGGTGCTGCTGGCCCCAGGCCCCTCTTCACAGCGGCCCCTGGGGTACCCCCCAGCAGAGGCCCCCCCCCATATGTCCCCCCAGCACCAGTCCCCGGCTCCCCCCCCAGCAGTGGCTCCCCAGAGCACCCCCCGCCCCGAGTAGTGACATTTTTGTTTATTGCCCGTGACCGGTCTATGACTTTTACTAAAAATACCCGTGACTAAATCGAAGCCTTAGGCATAAACAAATGCATCCCCTATACCAAGTAAAGAGGTTCATTCACCTTCCATGTCTCTTAATCACGCCGTTAAGATTATCTGCATGTCTCTGTATCTCAAAGTAAGTTATGTAAAGATGGTTATGTACAGTAACTAAGCAACAGTTTATTGTTGTTGTTGAGTACTGCACAAAATACACCTATTAAAACAGTCCCTGCCCCAAGAAGCTTACAATCTAAAATCTTACAACAATGAATTTGTTCAGGTTTCTATTATTTCTTTTTTTCTAAACAAAAAGGGCACCTTTCTGTGTATTCATCAGAAAGCAGGCGCAAGCCCTAAGGACTCAGTTCCCTCTTACAAGCCTTTGGGAGGGTGGAATGATACTGTGCATGCATTTCCACCCATGAGAACTACCAGATATTAAAATACTCATTACACTTCACATGGCTTATGCTTAACACATTGGGCGCTGATCCTGCAATCGGGTTGATGCGGAGTCCCACTGAAGTATTCATTAAGTAATGGGCTTTTTACAAAGATCAAAGCAGGCCTGATTGCAAAACAGAGACCTTACTTTGCACTGGTCCTTTTACTCCACTTCTGGTGCCAAAGAATTATAAATAACCTGGGAATGAATGTAATGTATGTTCACATACCACACTGACCTGTGAAGAGCCTTCCTAGTAGGGGATAGCTGGTGTCTGGAATCCAGTGAAGAGGCACCACAGCTCCAGAAAAAGGCAGGAATTGGGCAGCCATGCTGGCAGATGGGCTGTAGGAGTAGGCTCATGTTTGTTGGAGGAGGAAGTCAAGAGTTGGGGAAACAAGGCAGAGGGTTTAGGAAGCTCAGCTCATATTTTGGAATCCTTTCATGACCACAAGTCTAAGTGGGCAAATGTGATCAACCTTTTCCACAGGCTAAATTCAAGAGGGTGATGTGAATATTTTGCACAGCTCTACTCAGGGCCTTGATGCTGCCATCAGCACGGTGCCTGAGACTTCACACTAGCCCCAGGTTGGAGGGCACTGAGGCAATACCATGGCAGAGGGAAGATTGCCACCTACTAAAACACCCCTGTGGTTCTCTGGAGACTTCCCATCCAATTCTAGTGAATTTTGCTTGGTGAAGAGTGTGATTAAATCCAAGTTTATGGCTGCAGAAAGTAACATCCTGCCAATATTGAAAGAAAAGGAATCCAGTCTGATCTCCCTTTTGCGCCTCTGTAGAAGTTTGTGTATAAAGAGCACTTCTCTCATTTCCTGCCTCTGTCTCTTGTCGATGTGGAACAGAGTCATAATCCTCAAATATGCAATTTGTCCACAGTTTCCTCAGTCCTGGGATTATGATGTCATAAACAGAGGATTACGACTTCTTAGTTTCAAGCACCAGAAGCAAAGTCTGAGTTATGGAGGAGGATTGAAATAGTCCCTTTATAATGAACTGTGTTGAGAGAAAAACCTCAAGGAAATGACCCAAGTGAGCTGACTTATGTCTTAATAACTGAATATCACTTTTCTACATTTTCACTAAGCAATAAAGTTCATCTCAAGTCCCAGGGTACAGCACAGCATGTAGCCATAAAGAGAAGAAAATCAAGATGTGCATGTTGCTATCTTAATTGGAGAAAGAGCACATTAAAGTCAAATATAGAATTTAATTACATGATAGTACAACAGCAAGACGTCTTGCAGAGCCTTGGACACTCATCTACTTATTGGTAGAGGGAACCCTGCACAGGATTACACCTCCTATTTGCTTTCTAAAAATGCCACATGTCCATTCACTTCCACTGGACAGCGACTAGAATGGACCTCAATTTAACGTCTTCAAAGAGTAATGGAAATATTGGTGTCCTTTTGTCCCAGTTAACAGCTTCAGTATCATTGCTTCATAACGAATATCTATTTTTCCAGAGATTCTCAATTTAAAGAATAAAGCCAATCTGAATTACCGGTAATTTGGAGAATAACTGTGAATCAAATGTTATTCTAAAATGTGGGTACAGATTATAGAATATACAATATAGAGTATATAAAATCCGAATACATTTTTAACAGGTAATTTTTGGCCTTTACTGAACGCCACACTTCAGTGTACACGGATACAGCATGACCTGTCATATCTTACGTCTGTCTTAATACAGTTTAAAATCCACAGAGCAACAACCTTTCACTCTGGGAAAACTGAGCCAACGGAACACACGAGAAAGATGCATTAAGAGTTCATTTCCTAGTACCTATATTAGACAGGGTGAGGCTTTGTAGGGGAGCTGCAAACTGGAAGCAAGTAGCAGATTATCCAGCTTGTTCGATGTATTGAATTGAAATGTAAAAGAGGCATTTGAAGCATTCCTCCAAAGAAAGGAAAGGGAAACCTGATACGGGATAAACAGCATAAAGTGTCTATAAGTCAGACAATGAGCTCTGAGGAAACACTGTAAAATTCAGTACGTGATTTAGATGACTATCAAAGAAGAAAAGCAGAAAGCAACAGTATCACAGAACACACAGTACAAGACCATTAGTGGAAAGTTACTCGTCAATGGATGAAATATGCCTTTACAATGAATAGGTTAATTCTATGCATTAGTGTTTGGAATCCAATATGATACTAACAAGCAGTTTTGGCGGTGAGAAGAAAGGAAAGCAGACAAAGGATCACAGATGCAAGTGTTATTTTAATGGCTACAGCTGCATGTATTTAAATATACATGCTCTGTGCCCTGCTGCAGGCACTATCGCAATACCAGAATGGAGAGTTAAGCAAGCATTAGTTAGTGAATTAAATGTACTGTATTTGCTAAGGATCTGATACAAGCTTAGAATGGGTGATTATGAATCCACCCTTAAATAAGCAAAAGTTATGCACCCGCAGTTTAATCCGATATAAATATTTTTAAAGACAAAGGAGGAAAGACATTGATGGTTTGCTGTGCAGATCTGAACATCTACCCTATGGAACTTAGAGACCCCTTTAGATACAATGGTGACTCGTGCACTAGACGCAGGTAGCTAGCTAGACGATATGAAGTGGGGGATACTTTCTATAGGGCTCCTTCCTTAGCTCATAGCAGCTAGTCTAGCTGTGCATTAGCCTGACAGACGTCCCTGGTACAAAAAGCACTGTCCCAGGGTAGCACATAAAGCCAGATAATAGGTGCAGTAGCTAGGGACACACATCTTGCAGATCAGAGACCCTTGTGAGGATGTCTAATATCCCAACAGACCCAGCCAGGACTACTACATACTTATTCCTCCCTATGGTTCCCAATCCAACCTCCATTAACTTCAGAGAGAACTGCATTGGGCCCCACATGCCACAAGACAGCACTGTACCAATAATCAGGGTATTTAATACTTTGGTTAGGAGTTGCTTTGGGATTATGTCATTTTCCTGCTGGCAATGGAAAGTGATCAGTGATCATTTAGCCAATCTGCTAGGCAAAAATATTTCACTTCATGAAAGTGAATTCTGAAAAAAACAATGACACTATTGATTCTCCTTCTGGTTGCTTTTTTAATGTCAATAAAATCCCCAATCAAATCCTCTTTATTATTAATCAGACTTTTTAATAAAACCTTGATGTCTTGGAAAAGAAAACGAGAACTTTGCCCTTGATTTCAAAGGGAGTGGGAGCAGGAGCAGGTCCTGAGTTTTCAAATGTGAGCTACAATGGAACCTAGAGGGCTAAGTTAATCACTGGCTTAACCCCCTTTTTATTGATGGAGTCACACCAGAGATGAAGCTAGCCATCTGTCTGAATCAAATAAAATCTCAGTGTGGCTATTGAGTTAGGCAAACAGTGATGCTAGGTATTTACTGGAGGGTGGGTGGAGGTATGTGAGGACCTGAGGAAAAGGTCATAGATATCAGTGTCCTTTCATATACAGAACCTGTCAATGCTGAAGTTTGAGGGTCAGATCAACATAGCTCCATTGGCTCAGAGAGCTGTGCCTAGTCACAGCAGCTGAGGAGCAGGCTCTGAATTTTTAAATGAAAAGATAAATACAGGCAAACTGGTAAGTTTAGGTTAAAGTGAACTAGCTTTACAGGAAAATGTTTAAAGCTGAACTTGTTTAGGGATAATGGCTGGTAAGAGAATTAGGACCTTGCTGCCTTACAAGCAAATCAAAGCTTAGTTTACCAAATTGTATTTCAGACAATCAGTCTAGAACAGTTACAATGCCCCAGCTATTGTTGGATAAGCTCAACGCCTCAGGCAACAGCATCTGACCACTAGCTCATCTTCAATAGGCCCTAACGTTTTGTAGAACTCAGTCCTCATTTCTTTGGGGCTATGGCTCTGTAGCCCAGGATGTGGGTAAATACTACCCAAAACCCTTACTTCAAACAGGCTAAAAGCACCATTGCCACAGAAGAGTACAGAGAGGTATCAGCAGCAGGAGTTTGACTATTTGGTAACAGTTCTCTTTCCATTTAATCTTCAACTTGGATGCTCATTGTTTTCTCAAGGATGCAACAGCAGTAACACCAAAACAAGAAGTGTGTTGAGACAACAAACTGCAGGTTATAAAAACAATCGCTTGCTTTAGCTGATACATTTCCATGGTCTTTTCTGGGCTGTACAAGCCGTGAATACTGGCTTTTTAGTGGATGGATCTATCAAGGCTTCCCTATAGTGCCTGTCACTGTAGCATTGTGTGCCAGATGCTGTATGCAGTGTCAGGGCACATTGCTGAGGATAAAAAGCTAACCCTGGACTATAACAGGGTTTAAAAGAGAACTAGATACATTCATGGAGGTTAAGTCCATTAATGGCTATTAGCCAGGATGGGTAAGGAATGTCCCTAGCCTCTGTTTGTCAGAGGGTGGAGATGGATGGCAGGAGAGAGATCACTTGATCATTGCCTGTTAGGTTCACTCCCTCTGGGGCACCTGGCATTGGCCACTGTCGGTAGACAGGATACTGGGCTGGATGGACCTTTGGTCTGACCCAGTACGGCCGTTCTTATGTTCTGGAGGTGGGTAGATGTGGATCAGTTTTTTGGGCAGTGGGAAGCACAGGTCTTCACATCTGGCACAGTCCAGTCCACAGGGAGTTCTGCCAGTCTTAAGAGCTGGAATAACCTCCTCACTCTGAGCTCCCAGTTGGGAACAGAGGTGAGTCTGGGATTTAAAACAAACGTTGCACACACAGTCACACAGGGGGACGCAGACTCACTAGAGCTGGTCAACATTTTTCAATCAAAAAATTGCCTTTGTTCAAACATGTAATTTTTCACAAAAAAAGTGACATTGAAGGTTCTCATCTTTAAAAAAAGTTACCACAAACATTACTGAAAGTGTGATCAAAAAGGCTAACAAAACCTGGGTTCTTCCATAAACAATTTTTCTATAGCTGTTTCAATAATGTTTGCAATAATTTTCTTTTAATTCCCCCAAAATAATTACACCAAAAATTGGTTCATTTCAAAGCTTTCAACGTGAAAATAACATTCACCTTTTTCATTACACTAATTTTTCCATTTTTGACCAGCTCCGATGATCAGGCACAGTGGCCCACTCCAAAACGTGCGTGCACAGACACACTTCTATAATCCCTCAGGACCTCCTGTAGCAAGTGTCTTATTTTGCTTTGCAAAAGCAAGTCATTAAGAAGACCAGCACCAAAGGAATCCTTTCCATGATCTTATTAACACATTTGTCAGCCTGTCCTAGGGAGATTTAATGAGGTTTGCGCTGATTAATTCTGCCCTGAACAGTTATTTCCTCCTTGTTTTGCTAAAGGGACTAAAATATTTATGGAGATGGTGTAATAATTGCTGCCCAATTAAGCCATTTTGCAACAGAAGATCATGGAGGGGTGTATCTAGAATTCCTTTCCTTTTCTTCCAGCTAATCATTAGTTCAAGTCTAGAAAGAACTACGCTATTTGGCATTCCTGATGCTACTATGACTGCAGAAAATTACATTGGCAAGCGTTGTTTGATCATACTAATTAGCAATAAAACTATGTGTACATTAGTGGATTGATTTTTAAGAGGCAAAAACTTACAAGAGAAAACTGAACCCTAATCCACTTTATCAAGCTCATGTTTGTGCCAATACTAAGGTATTTGCTTTGATTATTGGAGTCTGGCTTACTCTGAAGTCATCTGCAATTATGCGGCGGGGGTGGGGGGGGGGGGGAGGGGGGGGGGAGTTGGGGGGGGGGGGCTCGGGGGCAAGGCTGGGAGCTGCGGGGGAGTCGCTTGGGGTGGGAACAGCGTGCGGAGCCCCCTGGCTGCCCCTACACATAGGAGCTGGAGGGGGGACATGCCGCTGCTTCCAGGAGCCATGCGGAGCAGGGCAAGCCCCAGACCCTGCTCCCCGGCGGGAGCTTGAGGGCTGGATTAAAACGTCTGGAGGGCCAGATGTGGCACCCGGGCCATAGTTTCCCCACCCCGATCTAGAGAGTGATCATCATCATGGCAAATCCCAAAGGGCTGCGCTCCCTTGCAGATCAAGCACCACCCAGATTGACAGACAGACAAAAAGAAGCCATGTAAAGGTGTGCATGCAGGTTCTATTCTGACATCACATGGCACCATTACTGCCCCAGCAAACAACACTGCACATACAAAGCATCTGCCATCTGAGGATCTCAAAGCACTTTGTAGTGGTAGTTGAGCCTAACAGCATCGTTGTAAAGTATATTCTATCCATTCTACCCACAGGGGAAATGTGGTACAGGGACGTTAAGCAACCGGCCCAGCAAGCAAGTCAGCAGGAGAGCCAGGCGTAGGAACGGGCAGCCCAGCTTCTCTCTCTGCCCTCTGGAGGGCAGAAGATTGAAAAAAAGGAAAGTTCAACATCTATGCTATATAATGAAGCCAAGTCTGTTTTAAGGCAAGGTCCTGGTGCTGAGCTCCCCAGAGACTGTGGTGCTGTTGGTTCTCCCTCCTGAATGTGCTGTGTGCACACACACGGAGGAAGAGAATGTCANGCAGAAGATTGAAAAAAAGGAAAGTTCAACATCTATGCTATATAATGAAGCCAAGTCTGTTTTAAGGCAAGGTCCTGGTGCTGAGCTCCCCAGAGACTGTTGTGCTGTTGGTTCTCCCTCCTGAATGTGCTGTGTGCACACACATGGAGGAAGAGAATGTCAACATGTGAGAGCAAANCACAACCCTGGGTTTAGCAGGCCAATGCTCAAACCACTGAGCTATCCCTCCCCCCATAATGGAGAGCATGTGCCAGGACGTGACTGAAAGGCTATGGGGCTGATCAGAGGAAACGGGGGTCATGGGTTTTTGTCACCGATGTCCTGTGCTCCGAGTCAGCACAAAGAGAAAATGATGGCCATGCAATTAAACAACGCAGAAACTCTCATCTTGACCAATTTTCTGACTGGAGCCAGGCATATTAAAGGACAGCCTACATTTCAATGCCTAAGGGACAAGTCTCACTGCCAAGAAAACTTACATTTACATAAGATGGTCCATTCTTAGTAACAGTAATTTTCTTCCTTGCCATGCCAGAGGCCAAGCCGCAGAACCTTGATCCCCCAAGGCTGCTGCCTGCTGCAATTTATTAGCTTTTAAATGGTTGACTTGAAAGGTTATTCCTACTGTGGGTAATGCCACTCTGACCTGCCTGCATTTCAAACTGAGAACGAAGGTCTGTGACTGAGGTTGGCACAGTGTGGCATTCTCTGAAGTGGGCGAGGAAGCTCTGCCAACTCAGACGACTTCACGAGGGATTGATTTCTCCCCTTGCCTCCCCGGTACTGCAGATATTTGCACAAATCACCACAAGCACCTTAACTCTGCAAGGTAAGTGAAACAGCGCACCACGCAGTGTTCCCTGCTTATTTGTGACTCTAAGCAATGTTTCTCACACATGAGCTTGAAGCCCATGAAAGTGACAGTGCAGTGCACTCAGGTGGCTGTGCAAGCTTTTCACGGTTTTGCACGACAGACCCAGCACGCCACTGAACCAAGGCTGGTAACTGTTTCCAGTCATGCTAAGCTGCATGATGCATCGGGGTACGTCTACCCTGCAATCAGAGGCATGACTGCAGCCCGTGCTGCCTCAGCTTCACTGCTATTAGGCAAGCCAGCTGTTTGGGGGCAGCACACGCTGGGGCATGGGGTCTATGAGCCCGCCCAGGATCCTGGGTCTGTACTCAAACAGCTAACCAGAGCTGCCACAGCTTTGCTGTTATTATTTGAGCTCATTAGAACAGAGCTAGCTTGGATATCTCTCCATGTGCTGCAGTCACAGCTCTGGTTGCAGTGTAGACACACTGACAAATGCCTCCTACAGACTAGGCTAGACAATGAGGACTTGACTTAGTTCAAGACTCTAAAGGCGAAAGGTCAGCGTGCGATCCCATTGAGTCAACAAGCTGCCAACCATAACCATGTGTGTTGGCTGGTCTGGCTAGACTGACCGCATGCTGTCCTCTCCGAGTTTGCCTCACAGCAGGGCAGGATACTGCATCTGCTTGTTAGACCAGTAGGAAGATGCCCGATCAACTTTTCAGCCATGCAACCTCAGCTTCATCTATAAGCAGCAAAGAGAAGTCTTAAGGGAATCATTTGAATTAAAGTGGTGTGGCCTTTCCCTAGCTCTCTTAGGAGAACATGGTTTATTTAGTGTAAAAGTGTTACTTTCTATCATGGGGTTTTCTGCCTTAACTTTCTTGCTTGGCTGCTGATGCTGATGTCCTCTTTAGCCCTCTACCACAAGGGCGGCAATTAGGAATTCTCAGCTGAAGTCTCACTGAGATGACACACTGGGTATTACCTGCAAATTTAATGAGGGACAAGCCCCATGGAGCAGCACTTCCCTTGCTTCAAGTCTACTGCTGTGTACTGGAGCTATGCAGCTGTCAGTCTAGGTTATTTCTAAAATGACCACATGTATCAGCAGCAATAACTAGTTCAACAATGGAATTTTTTAGAGAAAAGCGTAAGCAAAGGTGACTGGGAGAAAGGCATAGGATTGGAAGACTGGCCAAAACTCAAAGCAAAAACAGAGTGTTTGGGGAAGTCCCAGGTGGTCTCTTTCTAATGGACCAAGCTCAGCATATAGGCAATTATGCTAGAGCGACTGACTGAGCATGCAAATAGAACAGCCTTTATCTCCCCCTCTTGCCACATGCATTGTGTGCTCATGATGGAAGAGCAATATATATGTATGCCCACATATGCACAGATTATACACACAGAGCCAAGTTTTAAAAAAACTGGTGCCTAAAGTTAGCCTCCTAAAATCATATTTAGGCACTTAAATAAATTACCAGATTTTCAAAAGTGCTGAGCATCTTGCAGTTTCTTTGTAGTAATTTTTAGGGGTCACTATTAAGCTATTTAGTACTATGGGATGCAAAGATATGATGATGATACCACCCCAGTGGATAGCACTTTCATCCACAAAGATCAAAGAGCTTATAATCGCAACAGAGAAAACACAGAGTAGGAGCAAGGAAGTATTATCGCCATTTTACAGATGGGAAAAACAGAGGCTGATGTGACTTCCCACAGAGCTGGGAGAAGGAACCAGGTCTCCTGCCTTCCAATCCAGTGCTCTGTATTATCTTTAAACTCCTGTAGTAGGTGCCTCATCAGGTTTCTTCCTTTGATATCACAGACAATGTTTGTGGCCAGGCAGTTTTCTATAAAAATAAAATGCAGGTTTTTATCCTTTCAGATATTCCTGTTTTCTAGGGTTTGAAAGTAGATAGCCAAAAAATAGCAACTGTGCACCTCGATCCCTCACATTCTCTGCCTGGGGCACATCATAGTCTAGTCTCCTGTGGGGTGTAATACTTTGGTCTCATTTTGGCTGTTGGGTTAGTGTATGGGTCCTGGTGGCCCGTGCTACACAGGAGGTCAGACTAGATGATCTGGTGGTTCCTTCTGGCCTTAAACACAAGGACAATAAAACTGGTATAATGAAAAATATATCATGAAAGAGGGATGGTTAAGGCACTGACCCGGGACTCAGGACTTCCTGGGTGAACTTGGGCAAGTCAGTTACTCTCAGTGCCTCAATTACCCATCTGCAATATGGGGGTGGTCACTGGCTAATACTTCCTTCCTCCCACCCTTTGCCGTGTCCATTTAGAATGTAATCTCCTCAGTGCAGGGACTCTCTCACTGTGTGTTTGTACAGCTCCTAGCACAATGGGATGCTGATCTCAAGTGTGGCCTCTAGATGGTAACTTGATGCATATAGTAAATATGTCTTTCCCGCCTACATTTCAAACACCCATTTGTTTAATTCCTCTGCTTTTGTGAGAATGGAGTGTCTTTTCTATTACGGGAATTTCATGTAGCCTGAGAGTGATTAAGTCATATTGCATGTAGTAGTGAAAGGCTTCTGCTGTATTAGAAATATTCATCATAATGAAATTCCTTTAATTTGACATTAGAAAATAAGTTAACAGCTCTGCTGGATCTCAGAGGCATTTAAAGTGGGAATGGAGAATACTTTACTAGGTTGTTTTTAAAATCTATGCATATCTTGTATTCCATTAAACACAGGAAATCATCAAGTTTGACTGATCTGATCACTCTCAGAAGTGGAGAGATTTCCAGGATAAGGGATTGGAAGTACTTAAAATATGTACTTACATTACACTAAGAGGTGGCAAAGGACCATTTTTGGAAAGTTGGGTAGAGTTTATTTTAGCCACACAGATTCCCATTGACATTAACAAGCATTGCATGTATAAAATCCAGTGCAACACTCTGAAAGTCCAGGGAGAGGTGTTTGACATGACAAAGAAGAAAAAGACAACTACGTTGTGACACTATCATTCATGTTAAAAATGTCTAGCAAATGCATCTCATGTTCCAAATGTGAGCCAACACAAAGGCATTTCTATGCACGTACGGTCACAGTGTTAGTTGCGTTTCACAGGATGAGAGAAGTCAGTAAAGGAAAAATCTACTAGGTCACCTGGTCCAACCCTTCACTCTGTCAATGCAGGATTGTTCCTTATGCTATATTGCCCATATCTGTGTCCAATCCAATTTTCACTGGACTTTCACCACTTCTCTTGGGAGTCTACTCCACAATCAATTCCCAGACCTTCAATCTAAATTTTAGATTGCTCAGCTTCATCCCATGATTCCTAGTACACCCTCCTCTTAGTTCTCTTCAACAACGTAATTCTTTAAAATAGTAATTTCTATATATAAACTACTTTGGAGACAGCAGATGGGAACCTTTATAATAGCAAGAGCGTTTACTATAGAATCATAGAAATGTAGGGCTGGAAGGGACCTCAAGAAGTCATCAAGTCCAGCCCCCTGAGCTGAGATAGGACTAAGTAAACATAGACTATTCCTGACAAGTGTCTGTCCAATCTGTCCTTAGAAACCTCCAGTGATGGGGATTCCAGTGCTTAACTACCCTTATAGTTAGAAAGTTTTTCCTAATGTCTAACCTAATTCTCCCTTGCTACAGATTAAGCCCCTTACTTCTTGTCCTATAACAGCCCTTAACATATTTGAAGACTGTTAACAGGTCACCCCTCAGTTGTCCTTCCTCAAGTCTAAACATGACAGTTTGACCTTTTCTAATAGGTCAGGTTTCCTAAATATTTTATCGTTTTTTGTCTCTCCCCTTTGGACTCTCTCCAATTTGTCCACATCGTTCCTAAAGTGTGGCACCCAGAACTGGACACAGTACTTCAGCTGAGACCTCAGCAGTGTGGAGTAGAGCGGGACAATTACCTCCCTTGTCTTACATACGACACTCCTTAAGTATCCTAGGATAAATTTAATCAGATCCTGCCAACTTATATCCAACTTATCCAAATATTCTTTACCTGCTCTTTTCCTATTTTGGCTTGCGTTCCTTCCCCTTTGTTGTTAATATAATTGTGTTGAGTATCTGGTCACCATTTAACCTTTTTAGTGAAGACTGAAGCAAAATAGGCATTAAATACTTTATTAAAACCTTGAGGTTATCAGTTATTAGCTCTCCTTCCCCACTAAGTAGAGGACCTACACTTTCCTTTATCTTTCTCTTGCTCCTAATGTATTTAAAGAACCTCTTCTTACTGCCTTTTATGTCCCTTGCTAGGTGTAACTCAATTTGTGCCTTAGCCTTCCTGATTTTCTCCCTTAATGCTTGTGCTGTTCTTTTGTATTCCTCCTTACCAGTTCTCCCATGTTTCCACTTTTTGTAGAATTTCTGAGCTCCTGATGGCCTCTTTCTATTCTTCCTAGCTTTTCTTCACATGCAGATAACAATAAAGGCACAACTGCAAACTATCTCCTTGAGAGACTGCCAGATCTCCTGAACTCCTTTTCCCCCTTAGATTTTCTTCTCATGGGACCTCATCTACCAGTTCTCTGAGTCTGTTAAAGTCTGTTATTTTTAAGTCCATTGTCCTTATTCTGCTGTTCTCACTGCTTCCTTTCCTTAGAATCATTAAATCTGTCATTTTCAAGATCACTTCCACACAAATTGCCTTCCACCTTCAGATTCGCTACCGATTCCTCTCTGTTGGTCAGAATCAAGTCTAAAATGGCTGTCCCCCTGGTTACTTCCTCCACCTTCTGAACAAAAAGTTGTCCCCAATATCAAGATCCCAACAAGGGCAGTCAGGGCCAAGAGTCAGAGCAGGGGCAAACCTGAGATTTGGAGTAGCAGAGGAGTTTCATAGTCAGGTCCAGGCCAGGGTCAATACCAAGGGTCAGAGTCTGAGTTAGGCTTCAGGGTCCAAGTCAGGAGGCGAAGCCCAAATCAAGCCAAGGTCAAGCCAGGAATTCAAGATCAAGGCACAGGAATGGTCCTTGCAGCTACAGAAGATCCACACTGTTGCCTGGACACTTTCTGGAACACACCTTGGGTTTATATAGGGCAAGGAGCCAATCAGAAGTCGTAGAGCTGCTGTCCATTTTCATCTCCTCCATTCTCCAAGTAAAGACCACATTTTCAAAAACAGCCTCCAAATTTGCTTCCACAAATTTCTGTGCACAGTATTTTAAATGTGCCACCAGCATTCACATGCCCAGAGTTTGGTGCAAAAGCATCTACCAATTTATGCATGAAAATACTGTTTGCATGTGCATATTTGTATGCAATCCCTGCTGAAAATTTGGTCCTGAGAATCTCTAACACAATGAATGGCACTAAGTGATGCATTAAAAATCACAATGTGATAAACAGGAGGAGGAGGAATTATAGTCATCAATACTTAAACAAGAAGAAAAGAATAAGTAGGAAAAGGAAAACTTGTTTCAGCACTAGCAAATTGTGAAATAGTGCTTGACGCTACAGCTAATGGTTAGTTCTTTGGTACTTCCTCATGAGCATTGTACCATTACACCAGGTATGAAATTTCCCTGCAGGTTCACTTCCCTTTCAATCCAGCTTCCAAGCTAATTCCATGGTCTAATAGTTACTAGATAAACTTTTATAGGTTTAAATAAAAAGGAAATGCACAAGTCAAGACTTGGCTTAACCTCTGAAAACCAACTAAGAATAAAAAGAAAGATTCACAGCCTTTGTAATGAGAAAATACAGAGTTGTGAAACAGACAACTCATGTGAAACAATCAGTCTATTTTAGGGATTGCTACGGTGCCCATTATTGTAGAATCTGAAGCATGAAAATATTTCCCAAAATATTACAAATCGAAAATGACTTCCTCAGAATGTTTGACTAAATCACTCCAGCAGGTGTACTGGAAAAATAACTTGAACACATTTGGAATTATGGGCTGAATGCTCTGAATCACTAGGCTAAAAAAAAAAGTAACAAGCTAAAACTTAAATATTTTTAAATTTTTTCACTCCTATACAGTCCATTTTGCTAATGATCTTCTGCTCCTGTTTAGTGCCATGGCCCTAGCAGTGTCTATGCTGGAGATGTTACCCTACCATCAAAAAATACTGGAGGCTGGAGCCATTCTTTATGGGACAGGTTAGGCCTTTTAATTACACTACTGCATGGTTTTGTAAAGTTTTAACACTCCTAATTTATATCCTGTTGGGCGCGGTGGCATGCGCCTGTCATCCCAGCTACTTGGGAGGCTGAGGCTGGCGGATCACTCAGGGGTGCTGGGCTGCGATTCGCTTTGCTGATCGGGTGTCTGGTGCCACTGACAGCCTGGCCAGCGGGTGGCTGACGAAATGGCTAGAACAACATCAATGACGTGTTGTGATCAGCGCTCTCTCTGTGAGGGCTGATGGACCAATCGATCATCGTGAATTTATATCCCACAAATTATTACCAATTCCTTTTACCAAACTGTGCAATGTTCTAAGAAACTGCTTATCCTGACCCTTTGGAGACCAGCTCCACACCACAATGGAAATTTATGGTGGCGGTGATGGCTCACAACAAGCCTGATGGGTCACTACTCTGAGTAGGAACCAGTGATCCACAGTGACTATGGATTATGCAGACCCAATCAAGTTGAGTAAACAAGATATGGGTCCAGACCAGAACCTTGGATCCACAAGCACCCAGAAGTGGGGAGAATTGAACCCTTATGAGTTCTGCAGCTGGTAGGGTGACCAGACGTCCCGATAAAATTTTATTTATTTATTTATTTATTTTTACACTCACCCGTCTGGGTCTTCAGCAGCAATTCGGCGGTGGGTCCTTCAGTTGCTGCCGGTCTTCGGGATTTCGGCAGCGGGTGCTTCTGTCTTTGGTGGCAAGGTTTATGACCTGCCACCAAAATGCCACCGAAGACCGTCAGCGACTGAAGGACCCTCCACCGAAGACCCGGACGGGTGAGTGTAACAATTAAAAAGGCGCCCCCCCTGCGGCGGTCCCGATATTTTCCACTTAGCATCTGGTCACCCTAGCAGCTGGCCTCTCTCTATATAAATAGCTGAGCCAAATACCCATATCAGAACACATCCAAGTACAGTATTGGAGTGTTCAAAATCAGACACAAATCTTGCAGCTAAGGCACATCACTAGTTTTCACTTTCATATGCAATGAACACCCTTCTTAAACTGAGACGTGAGTGTGACGTTGTGCAGTCTATATGGTTTTATAAAACCATGATAATAAGTGAATATAATGTAATTGGAATAGTTTTATAAAAACATGATAATAAGTGAGTATAATGTAACTGGAATATGCTTCATGCAAAAGGTCTCTTGTAAGGTATCATTACAAAGCTTATAATCTACTGAGTGATCATCCTATTTGTATAAATGTACCACTCTTGTATCTAAAACTAGAAATATAAAATATAACTCTGAGGGCCTATTGTAATTATGCAAAGTGTGGGCCATTAATGGTGGTTTGGAATCTTGATGACTCCCATTAACCAGAGCCATTGTCTGCAGATGGCTGTATTTACCTGTGAGTCTTCCTGTATATGTGTGTGCTGGCAAGTGAGTAATGAAGTCTTGCAGTGACATGTGATCATGTCACCTGAACTGGAATCCATCTTTAACCTGGTGCTTTTCCAGTGAGGGGTGGGGGAACCCAGAGGGACAAAGGATTCCCGCCTTATGCAAAAGATATATAAAGGGGTGGAAGAGAACAGAGAGGGAGAGGAGCCATCATGAAGAATCCCCTAGCTATCACCTGAGCTGGAACAAGAGCTGTACCAGGGGAAAGAATTGTGCCCAGGCCTGGAAGGTGTCCAGTCTGAGAAAAAACTTACTGAAGCATCTCTGAGGGTGAGATTATCTGTATTCAGTTTGATTAGACATAGATTTGCGCATTTTATTTTATTTTGCTGGGTAACTTACTTTGTTCTGTCTGTTACTACTTGGAATCACTTAAATCCTACTTTCTGTATTTAATAAAATCACTTTCTACTTATTAATTAACTCAGAGTATGTATTAATACCTGGGGGAGCAAACAACTGTGCATATCTCTCTATCAGTGTTATAGAGGGCGAACAATTTATGAGTTTACCCTGTATAAGCTTTATACAGGGTAAAACGGATTTATCTGGGTTTAGACCCCATTGGGAGTTGGGCATCTGAGTGCTAAAGACAAGCACACTTCTGTGAGCTGTTTTCAGGTAAACCTGCAGCTTTGGGGCAGGTAATTCAGACCCTGCGTCTGTGCTGGAGCAGACGGGTGTGTCTGGCTTCACCAAGACAGGGTGCTGGAGCCACCGAGCTGGCAGGGAGAACAGGAACAGAGGTAGCCTTTGCCCATCAGTTGGCAGCTCCCAAGGGGGTTTCTGTGATCCAACCCGTCACAGTGAGTCTTCACACTGTTGCTCATGGACAGAATGACGTTAACAGGGCTACATGCAAGTGTAGAGATCTGTCTGCACAGAGTCAATTGCAGGATTGTTGTCCTGGTTATTTAGAGTATCTGGAACATAATCCTTAAAGTTTAAACTTTTCCTTAGCATATTTGTATTCTCTTTTAATAGCTACAAGCTATTAACATTTATTCTCTCAATAGCTTAAAATTCTAGCACAGATTAATGGAAATACCCTTGAGGCATGTTATGAATATCAGATTCGAATACCAGCAACAACCTTTAGTGTCCGTAGGCGTTTTCTTTCCTCTAAAGCACTGCAAACTATGCATCATCTTAGAATATTTACACACTTTCAGAAATGTTCAGCATAACTGCAAAGTACCAGTAAAATGTCTGTCAATAAACTCTTTGCAGGTTTTCCTTGTTTTTCTCACTTTCAAGGGCCTGATTTTGCAAAGGGTGAGTACCAAAAAATGTCATTTGCAGTCAAAGGAAGCTGCAGATGCTTAGCACCTGCACACTTAGCTGTGCTTTAATAAGCATGATGTAGTTTTATTGAGCTTAGGGGATAATGTCTACACCCACCCACCAGTTTAACAGAGGTAAAAATTGGTAAACAATCTTTGTTTGACATTTCTTGGAAATAAATTCAATTCACACTTTAAGAAGCTACATTCCAGTCATGAAATAATATGTGGTGCTCAATTAACCAATGGGAATTTTGCTCCTAAATCACTTACGTAATTTTTTAAAATCCCACCCTTAAATGTCTAACTATAGACTTAGGAGTCTAACCTTAGGATCCTACTTTTGTACATACTGACCATTTGCGCTATTGCTTGTATTACAGTAGCAGTCCCAAATGAAGGATCTAACTGTTGCCACCTCTTGAGATTTTTTGCGTCTCATGCATTCGGTGCTTTTCTTAAAGTCAAAGCTCCTGGAGTCAAGTGATGACATAAGAATCTCAGATTTATTTTTAAACAGTTTCTAGCCCTCTTGGTTGTGGAAAATCCTTGGAAACATGAACCAAGTGCACCCCCACAGGTTCACAAACCAGAAGGCAAATAAAAAAACAAAATGTAATATTTTTCAGCCAATCTCGACTTTTGTGGCCTAGCTCATAATATTTGAATGCTTCAGTTGGCAACAACTGGGTCAGGACTCCACTGTGCTAACCGTTCAATACACAAATAGCAACAGTCCTTTCTCGCTACCCTTGGTTTTGTCCTTGCAGAATTACAATCTGACCCACAACACTTTGCAACCTGAAAGCCACCTGGTTTTTAGCAACTGGTCTGAAACCAAGATGGGACAAACCCAGAACCATTTATTGAACTGAACTAAAGGAGTGAGGGTGCCTCTGATTTCTTTTAAATATGACTCAAAACAAAACCTCTGCTTGCTTTGGTTTTGCAAGAGTGAGATCTGACTGATTAGGTTTTCCAAAACCCAAATCAGATCCAGCTCCATTTTGCCCAAACCTACGTTCGACTACAGCAAAGCAAAAAGTAACACCACTGCCAATCTCTGGATGAGAAAATATTCTCGCTAACCCGAATTTTGTGAACTTTCAGCTTCTCAAGCTTTTCCTGCAGTTAAAAAAAACCCTACAGACACTGACACAAAATACCTAGTTCCATCAAACCTCTTTCCAGAATGCCCTTGGGTCATCTTCCACCTACTCACTGCTACAGAAATTAGGCATATTGTGAAATGCAAGCTGGAGGAGCTGTTTTAAATTCTTTGCTCATAACTGCCTGTTTCTTCCAAGAGAAATTTCTCATAATTAAGATACACATGCAGACCCCACCTCCCCTACCACTCAAATCCTGCAGAAAGTGGGTCCCCATGTCCTGATTGCTTGGCACATAATCAGCAGCAGACACCTAAAGAGAAAAGCCAATTAAATATTTGATAAATTAAGGGATTAACATATGAAAGAGCCTCAGTCTTGCTGGAAAAGGTCTAAATGAAACACAATAAGAGACACCTGTTCAGATAAATGCTGCTACCACATTTATTTATAAATGTTTTTTGCCAGAAAGTCTCTTTTTAAGGGCTGTCTGGGGAGTTACAGTTCCAGCAGATTTCATTCTGTATGAGATATTTCAGACTTATTTGAAAAAAGTATCAAAAGTTTCTCTCTTTAGCAAAGTTATATTTCTCCTGTGTTCACCTCCCTGGTATGCGAATACCTTTCAGTGCATCATCACACAACCCAGGTGGCCATTCCCACATACCTGTCTCAGGAGTCATGGATTCCAGGATTTTTTTATCTTGTTAAACTCTGACTTTTGGCACTCTGGGGTTCTGGGAGGTGATTGGGTAGGTGTGATGGTACAGAGGTGACTCACTGAAAACCTCAAGACTGGCCAAGTTAAACCTTGGACAATTGGAGCTAGATTGTGTCCCTGGATGCCCAGTGCAAAGAAGGTGTCCACTTTTAGGATGGTGCTGCTTTCTCCCTGCAGTGTGCCCTGCCAGCTAAATGGGCAAGTGCAGGGAGGGGCATGTCCAAGGTCCTGTCTCTTCCTCTCCTTCCAGGGATGGAGGGAGGGAGCCCTCCAGGCACTAAGTCCACATCCTCTGATGGACAGCTTCTGCTCCTGAGGGACGACAGACTGCATGGGCATCTCTAGTGTCTCTAGGCAACCTGGACTTAGGGGTGGGATTTTCAAGTGATTTAGGCATGCGCGAAGCATTGACTTTCATGTTAGGCTCTGAAATAAATCGCCTGTTCTTCAAAAGCATGAGCCCCTACTGACAGCCCCTACTGACTACAGCCTGAGGTGCTGGGTGCGCGGTGTTTTTGAGAACCAAGCACCTTATTGAGGAGCCTAAGTGTGGACCTGGGAGGCTAAGTTCAGGCTTCTACTTCCGAAAATCTTGGCCATAATTATCTTTTCCCTCCCTCAAGTTCTGAATTATTCCTCTTTAACAGCCTCTAAACAATTAATAAATGTTTTATTTCCACTCTCCAGATTTTGTTTATCAGACTTAACTCTATTTTAAAGACGCTGTTGATTTAAAGATCTAGGATTTATGGCCTGGTCAGCAGTGCGTGGACTCAAACTGCAGAGCAATGCTGTTAACATATTACTGCTTTATTTAGCATCTGTCTGCTTGTTTGTCTTGCTTACTGTCTTTCCTCTTGGTAGTTTATTCAATTCCCTGAGCTGCTATTTGAGCACAGTGCTTCAAACTGTATGTCAAGCTCAGAGCACTCATGTTTGGTTGATATATTTCCTTCTCTAAACAGCTTGTCTAAACCCCGGGACTAACTGGAGGGGAAGACAGTGGATTAAGAAAGAAAAGTGTCACATCATGCAATGGCTGGCTCTGCAAGTAATGTGACTATGAACAGGACCTCAAGAGCAGATGCTCTTTCCTGTCAGGACGAGAAGGGGACACGAGTGATATTCAACAGTGACAAGCATTTAGAGGAGGGTGGTTAAATGTCTTCATTCTTTAGTCATTTCCTTTCCCACCCCAACACTTCTACACCTAACCCCCATCCCATCTCAGCCAGTGCTGCACAATTGGCTAGGTACACTGTGAGGTGCTGTTGGGTTTTGTTTTGTCTGGTTCCCCCAGAAACACAGGTATTAGTCACTAATGTCCTGAACCTGCCCCCACTGAAGTCAATAGGAGCTTTGCTATTAACTTCAATGAATGGAGGATCAGGCTTTAACAGAGGCAGGATTCACGTGAACTCAGTCTTTTGGGCTACGTCCCTATGACATACTAGCCGAGGTAGCGCAGCAAACATTACGATGAATGATGTTACGCACAGTGGGCCAAGTTACGTGCTCAGATATGTACATGCAACCACAGGCAGACTATGGGTTTGCTTCTCCCTCTCTGCCCGCCCAGCGCTCCTGCCAGGAAGTGGGGAGAGAAGTGCTGGGCAGAGTGCGTTGGGGTGCGGGGGCTTCTCCCTCTCTGCCCGCCCAGCGCTCCTGCCAGGAAGTGGGGAGAGAAGTGCTGGGCAGAGTGCGTTGGGGTGCAGCGGCTTCTCCTTCTCTGCCCGCCCAGCGCTCCTGCCAGGAAGTGGGGAGAGAAGTGCTGGGCAGAGTGCGTTGGGGTGCGGGGGCTTCTCCCTCTCTGCCCGCCCAGCGCTCCTGCCAGGAAGTGGGGGAGAAAAGTGGGTTGGGGTGCAGCGGCGCCCATTTTTCCTGGGGCCCCCGGGCATGGGCCCCATTGGTCCAGCGGCTAATCCGCCACTGCATGCAACACCCACTGACTTCAGTGGCAATTGCACAGTCTTGTAAGACACAGAATTTGGCAGTGTCATAAGGTGACACTGGTCCTTTAAGAAGGAAGAGGCCAATGCACCTGTGACTGGTAGCTGATCCCCAATTAGGGTTAAGAAAGGGCAGCTGGGTCCTAATTGGGAGGAGAGCAGTGAGTTGAAGAGCTGGAGAGTCAGAGCCTGAGAGCTGTCTGGCAGGAGCAAGGAGAGGGGCAGATGAGAGCTGCTTGGGAGAAAAAGGGATGCTACAAAGAGTGGACTGCTCTGCATGTCCTCCCTGGGTATAGGAAGGAATTGTCAAAAGACCAGGGGAGGAGCTAGCCTGCTGACCTTTCTGAGCTGAGACTCAGTGCCAGGAGGTTGAAAAGGTCTGAGTCATTGGACTATGTCTTGGGTAGAAAAGTCATGAGACGGGTCCTCGGGTGGATAGCCTGAAGAGCGGAGCCCTGAATCAAGGGCAGAAAGGAACTGGGAACAGAGTTCTGGTGGACTCACAGGTGGGCAACCTTGAAGTGGTGTTCCTGGAGAGGGGAATGGAAAATCACTGTGGAAATGGGGAGAACTGTTTACTGTGCGTTCAATGTTCTATTGTATGTGTTTGTGAATAAATTTTCCGAACTTTCCCCCACAACTTCATGGTGGGAATATGGGACACGATCAACAATGTGATTCATAAGGCAGCTCGAAGTAGTGGAAAGCAAAGCAATAAATTGACTTTTCAATGGATTCCATGACACATTAGTGTACATGGGAGCGAGGTAGCTGATGACCTGACCAAAACTGGAAGATCAGAAACTCAGGTTGGAATGACAACAGTTGAGAATACTGACACCCTATCAAGGGAAATATTAGCTGAAATAAATGGTCAAAAAATGAAAGATCCTCTGACATCAAAGTGTGACGGGATGGACTAGGCCAAGAAGCCTCTTGCTGGTGGCCTCAATGTCCTGCCACCCCCGTCCCAGGAAAGGAGCAGTAGAGGAGTCCTCCAAGCACCCTAGCATGGCTGCAGGGGAAGCAGCCAATCAGGGCCCAAGAGGGCCATATAAAAGGAGCTGCAGAGCCAGAGCCAGTTCCTTGTTGGAGCGAGAGGAGTTCAGGTGGTGCTCCTAGCTGGTCAAAGGCACCTGCAGCACCACAGACAGCTCAGTGCTGGCAGGGACTGGGGGGAGTGAGAAAGGGCTCCTGGCTGGCTACTGGGCCTGAACTTAGATGAGCCCTGAGGTAAGGGTGAGGTTTGGAGAAGGCTGGGGCTCCAGGGAAGTGGCCCAGGGAACTGAAAGCAGTGTAGTTAAAGGGACATGGTGGCACGTGGCTGCTATTCTTAGGGTCCCTGGGCTGGGACCCAGAGTAGTGAGTGGGCTGCTCCCCCTCCCCCAATAGGCCACTGGGGAAATGGCCTACCTCTTGGACAGTGATAAACCCCCGGAAGAGGAACTGAACTGTTAAGAGGCCCAGCTGGAGAGCTGGGGCCAGAACAGACCAAGAGGGCAAAACTATTGCCTCCAGGGAGGTAGCCCGGGGGGGGGTACAGCCCAATACCAGGGCCAGGATGGTTTAAAGACTGCACACACACCAATCAGAAGGGGGTGCTCATGAGAGGTGGGTGTCACATCTTACACAAAGCATCTCAGAAAATAACATCCACTCTCATGAAATTTCAGAGAGGGCACAATGCAGTAATGAAAATCAACAGAGACGGTGCCAAGATATAGCCAGATGTGTCAGGAGCAGGTTTTAACACCTGCCCAGGCTTTTGAGTGTAATATTTCAAGGGAAATGAAGTTTTTTGGCTTGGATGCCTTAGATCAGGGGTCGGCAACCTATGGCACACGTGCCAAAGACGGCACGCGAGCCCATTTTTAATGGCACGCGCAGCAGCGTGCCATTAAAAATCCTATCCTGCCCAGCCTGGCCCAGCCCGGCCCGCTATTCTCCGCCCCCCCCCCCCCCTCCCACGGGGGCAGGGGGAAAGGGGCAGGGGGCAGAAGCTGGGTCCTGCCGGCTCCTGCCGGCTCCCCTGCCTCTTCCGGCAGTGTGCTGGGTTCCTGCCCCTCCTCCGGCTCTCGTCCCTCCCTCCCTGCGGCCGATCAGCTGATGGCCCTTGCGAGGGAGGGGGTCAGAAAGGAGCAGAGTCAGCCTGCTCTGCTCCCGTCCGGAGGCAGAGAAGAAGCAGGGGCAGGGCCTTGGGGAAGGGTGTGTGTGGAATGGGGGCATATCCCCTCCAGCCCCCTGCCCTGACCCCACCTCACACCCCCTCTGCCCTGACACCCCCTCACACACACCCAGCCCTCTGCCTTGAGCCCTGTGCCCCGCACACCCCCCAGGTCCCTGCCCTGAGCCCCCCCTCACACATACCCAGCCCTCTGCCTTGAGGGGTGTGCCCTGCACACCCCCTAGGCCCCTGCCCTGAGCCCTGCACCCTGCACACCCCCTAGGTCCCTGCCCTGAGCCCTGTACCCCCCTCACACACACCCAGCCCTCTGCTTGACTCCTTCACCCCCCCATGACCCCAGCCCTGACTCTGGTACTGCCACACATACCCAGGCCCCCCCC
>QXTE01000322.1:761278-819872 GCA_003942145.1 Platysternon megacephalum
GCACCAAATGGGAGCTGCCCAGGTAAGTGCTCCACACCCAAACCTCCTGCCCCAACCCTGAGCCCCCTCCCTCATTCTAGCTCCTGGCCAGATCCTACACCCCAACCCCCAGCCTGCTCCTTCACCCCCAGCCCTGTGCTCAGTGCACTCCCACCCTCAGCTCAGTGCAGAGAGAGGAAGAGCATGGGCCAGAACCAGGAAGAAGGTAGGTCCCCACTATATGTGGACAGGGCTGGGACCCCAGACTGGCAGCGGGATCCCGGCTGGCAGGAGCCAGTGGATGGAACCCCTGAGTGGCAGTGGGCTGAGCTGCTCAGCCCACTGCCGGTCTGGGGTTCTGACTGCCGGACCCTTGCCAGCCGGGGTCCCGGCCGCAGGTCCCGCTCAACCCGCTGCCGGCCTAGGTGAACAGAACCCCAAACCAGCAGTGGGCTGAGTGGGCTGGCAGCGTAAGATCAACATTTTAATTTAATTTTAAATGAAGCTTCTTAAACATTTTGAAAACCTTGTTTATTTTACAATACAACAATAGTTTAGTTATATAATATATAGACGTATAGAGAGAGACCTTCTAAAAAACATTAAAATGTATTACCGGCACGCGAAAAAGTCAATTAAAGTGAATAAACGAAGACTCGGCACACCGTTTCTAAAAGGTTGCCGACCCCTGCCTTAGATCGAGCCTTTACAAAGCACGCTGTACGAGTTGCTGAATTCATTCTCGATCATGGCTTGATATGATCATTACAGGACAAGACAATAGCCACCACCAGCAACTGCATAAATTACGCCCAGAGGAAGGAATTTGAATGGGACAGGGAGAGACACTGCTCTTTTTATGGCTGGACTGAAGGGAAACTAAGGCAGACACACCTGTCATGTCACAGCCTGCTCCCGTGACAGGCAGTGAGTAGGCAGTCTAGTATTGCAAATACGTATCTTTACAATCAATAATGTATATTGAGGGTGGAATTTTGGAGGGTGAGAGATGGCAGGTACTGAAATATCCGCTACCTGCCCTGCTTGTGCTAAGTGAATATTTATAAATGTTTCTGGCAGGTTACTCAAGTATCTCTCTGCTGAAAGCATATATTAATAAGATGCAAGCTAACAGCACTAATGATTCTACGGAACTATGATGCAGTTTCTTGAAAGAAACAAGGGGAATGAAGTATTGGTGAGGGGAAACAAAATTAGAGCGCTGTGACATGACATATTATTCTCCTCTTGTATTTATCTTTCAATTTTCTTGGTGTCTATGCAGCAAGGACAAACTTTTTAAGCATATAGGGGATTCCGGAGCACAATTTTCAGAGGTCTCTGCATGTACCCTTGTGAACCTATTTCATTTTAAATCAAAAGCTGCTATGTGCTCATGCATTTCACTAATTTCATATGCCAGGAATCTTTTTTTTATATATATTCCTTCAGTACTTTCTCAGCTCATCTACTTTCATTGTTTAGATTCAGGGTTGCTATGCAAGTGATGAATGAAGCTGCATATAAATGTACACTAATTTTCTATGGAGGTTTGCCGTTTGAAACAACCATCTGATTAAAACTTATTTCTTGTTCCTGTTTCAGATTTCAACTTTTAATGTGCTAAACAACATTTCTGCCAGGCAGAATTACTTTAGGGGTTGGATATGCTTAGAATTTAAGACTTTTTTAATACATAAGACATAGATGGAGATATGTTTCTGACATTTTATATAGATATTAGAAAAGGAGCATGAATTAGTTAATTAGTTTCCATTACTGGTCTGTAGACTACATCGAAAAGAGAGGCAGTTATTAGCACGTTTAAAATGTAATGATTCTGTACAGTTGAGGAATATACAATATCCCAGTGAGCTAAAAATGAGTTTCCCAGTCTTAACAGTAACATATATTGTTTACTAGAGTACCATGATATAGACGTGCAGAGAGATTGGAGAGGTATATGTTTTAAGAGACACTGCAATTTTTCAGACTCATGTTGCTACACAATTATATTTCATCCTGGACTCAAACATCACCCCAGTTAGTAAGTGCAATTTAGAAGCACTCCAGGACATTGTTCTATCACAAAATTATATATTCAACAAAGATTGGAAAAATCACAGAACATTCCCTAGAAGACTCCCACTGCCAGTTACTGGAGGGGAAAAAGGAAGGAACCCAAGAGCAAGTGCCTTTCCCAAGGTGCTCTATGAACCACCACAGAGCGTGCAAAATCCACACATCTCCTGTCGTGGACATTGGCTATATTAATTAACACCACATTATGATAACAAAAGATCAGGTCACATTTTCCACAGGCTGGCCAGCTGCTACTGTTCCTCTGTCTGGACTGCTCAGCCCATACACTAGATCTTTTCTCCTCAGAGGGCTACCTCTCTTATATTCACATGGCCTAATGAGTTACTTTCCCTCCCCCCCTCCCCCAGTGAGTCAAGAGAACTCACGAACAGTTCCCCCAGCAGGACCAATACCTGCTAACAGTATGGGAACTTTTCAAGCATACCCATTGACTTCAGTTGAAGTTGTGGGTGCTCAGCATCTCTGAAAATCAGGTGCAGGTTGTCTCAAGGTGGGCTCCCAAAAACAAGGCAACCAAACCCAATGGTCACTTTGCAAAATTTTGGCTACACTAACTTCCTGCAACCCTCTGCTCTTCCTCAAGAGCAACCTACTCACTTACAAGGCTCTAAGTCCACTGTCTCTGGACTCAACAGCTGAGATAGGTTGAAGCAAAAAATTACTCTTGAAACACACTAATTTGTGTTGGTTTGTTTGCTTGTTTGTGATCTTCAATGAAATCTGAGCAGTACATAACAGAAACAGAGGAGAAAGACAGTGGGACATAAAGACCTGAGCCATAAAATGCGTTTAACAGGAAGAGAGAGACATGGAGGTGAAACATACCATGCCCTGTTGCTATGAAACACCAGCCATTCAGCCAGGCACTCTCCTCTATAATGTTACTGGCTTAAGTGGTCGGGTCCCCATTGTTTCCAGTGCTTGCAAGAGGCCTACAAACCCTAACAGAATATAAATGAAATGCCAGCTTTAAAAGGGAAGGCAAGTGGTTTTTAAGGGCATCGTCAATTATTCAAAGTGGCTCATCTTATTTACATTCCCGCCACTTTTAGTAACTCAGTATTAAAGGCAAGTGGTTGCTCACTGCAACGCACATTAACCATGATGGGGATGGGTGGAGCAGACAGGCAATCAATTCTCCTCTCACTCAGAGCCAGACGGGTACCTCCATGTTCAGAAATCTACTGTACATCTCCACATGTCATGTCTCACGTTTTATCTTTGTGCTTGTACTGTATTGTCAAAGTCATTAAACGCGAGCAGAGACATCTGCTGCCTTTTTCAGCCATAATGAAATGGTGAGGGTTCTATCAAGGCCAAGCACTTCAATTTTTCCAGCAGAGCAGGCTATTGAAATTGGTGAATATAATGGCTTTTTATAGAGTGTTATTTCCTCTACTCTAGAGCAGCCCACAGGAGTCCACTGAAGCCAGCAGTTTGGCAGCAGATCTGAATTCATGTCCTGAGTTATAATTCATTTTCCTCTCATGGCTTGTCATGTTACAGCCAGGGCTGCAGAACCAAGCATGTGAGCTTTCAATGCGTGAATACATTTCCTTCTAGCTCAGACAGAGAATGGAAATTGCCAGCACACTTCAATATTCATGAATGGAATATTGGAAATAAACTTCATCCCTCCTGACTCATCAGCAGATGGGGTGAAGTAACACTAAAACCTGTATCAAATGCATGGTTGACAGCTTTAGGTTCAAAGTTATTTTGTGAACACTCAGTCATTTCTGGTCAGTATATCAGAGTGGTTAATCCAAAGGGTAAAGTGTGTGCATGTGTTTGGGGGGTTCCTCTGAGGTATAAAGCTGTAATGTATCTACCTTTGGGTCATTCCTGTTGCTCTTTGGATGGCGTTAAGTAAGATCTCATGCAGATCTTTGCAAACAGGGTGAAATTTATTCCCATGCAGAGGCATCACTTTCACCCCACAAGACCTGTTTTGCGTGCTTACATCGTAAATAGGCCTGTCCTGTGGGTTCTCTGCAAAGGGTGAATTTCATCCTAACAGGCAGCTTTTTATTATAATTATTATCCTCTTTACCTAATGCTCCCACAAAGGTTACAGAGGATCCCCTCACTCTGAAAATGCAACCAGTCATTCTGGGTCTCATGCTGTATCAACCCAGCTGGACTTTATCGTGCAGATGGAAGAGGGAGCCAGCCCAGCAAACTGATTTGGTTTTTGTCTCAGACTGTGTCTCTGGCTGCTTATCTGACAACAGGCGGTCAGGGGACAGCCTCAGAGGGATCTAGGAGGCTGGGATGGTGTCTGCCAACTGCCTGTACATCTGTCTGCCTGGCCTGCCTCAGTGCTGTTTTCTATCTCACCAGCTTGGTAGGAGAGACTCTCCAGATACAAGGATAGGTGCCACCAAGTTACTGGTCATGCTCCATACTGCCCCCCACCCTTCTCAGTAGTATTTTTTCCTACCAGTTTGCTTCCCTCAGCATTCTGCCTCAAGGGCAAGGAAATTTCATAGCAGATGGACTCCCCTTCTCCCAGGTCCACATCCCCGGCTATTCCAGGAGATTTGTCAAAGGTCGGTACTGCTGACCAACAGAGTATAGCCATCGCCCTACTGAGGAAGCTGCCTCTGAGTCAGGCCCCATTTCACCTGCCCATCTAGAACATGGACTGCTAACAGCTTGGTGGCTGGGTGACCAGGATAGCTAAGGAGCCAGCCGAGTGCCTATCACAGAGCCGAGAGCAGCCCACTTCTGCTACATACTGTGATATCTTCTGAGGCTGGGGGCAAGAGAAGAGCATTGAAGTTTTCTACTGCAGCCTTCAACACATCCTCAGTTTTTAACAGCAAAGCTCAAGAGAAGCCTTAAACTCAATGATCTGGAATTTGTAGCTTGGTAATTTTTGCACTTACGTAGTGCTACCCAGAGCATGGATATCGGCTCCCATCCCTATTCAAAGGGCTGTTTTATTCTCTTATTTTACAGTCACCTAAACAGAGGCATTTCCACACTTCTAATGTCTTTTTCAACCTCTTCCCCACAACACCCACCACGTGAACCTAATGGAGATATTTTTAGCTGTCGTGAGTTTGGCTTGACAGTGAGAGAACCAAGTTCCCATGTTGTCTCCTCCTCTTCTGCCCTTTATTTCCTAAATCTAGAGCCATCCAACCTGTGTATATTCCAACATTAAAGGGAGATGCAGGGAATCTGAGCAGCTATTTGCCTGCTTTGAAGGCTGTGAAAGGGGCAAGGAAGCCTGCAGAACCTCTGCTGCCCACTGGCTGAAGGAGAGAATCCTGTCAGGTTCTACGTCCCACAGGCCACATTCCAAGTCGTGTCAGGTCATTCCTTCTGTAGCCTGACAACTTTATCGACAGGTAAGGATGAGTTACCTACTTTCTCTCTGCAAGGTGGCCATGTCAGCCTCTCACTCTCACATCCATCCACGGCTATCACAGGAACCCGACATTTGTGGCAGATTCCATATTTGGAAGTGCAGCCCTATAAACTCCACTGTAGTTAAACCACCCTCTGGGGCTTCTACTACAGGCTGCATCAGCTGATAGTCCAGGCTGTTGCTGGGTATCATGGAGGAAGAGGAAAGTAGGAGACGAGAAAATACTCACAGAACTGGGTCTTCTCTTTTCATGCTATATGCTTCCTATCATAGATTTGCTTGAGCGCTCTCTGTTGGACACTCATCAGATTGGTGTGAATCCAACTGCTGAATCCCATGTGCTTGCCGGGCCTGGCATTGTTTAGGCACCATCCTTGGATTTGGCCTCTAGGTACAAAATCCAGGTGTAAACCTGGTGTCTGACACCCCTCTGGTCAGTGGGGACACCACCGTCCAATTGCCTAGGCCCTGAAACTAGTGCCATCTAGCCCAAGCCTCTCCAGCAGCTTGTGCACATTCCTCAGAATCCCACCAAAGGTGTGAGCCTTCTGGCTTGTAGTTTCCCTCATCAAGGGCATGCAAGAATGAAAGCCAACAGACACACACAGGCAGACTTTGCACAGGATTCTAAGCTACTGTTGCTCTTTACTTGGTAGCACAAGAAATACACCACTCTTCTCAAAACAACACACACTTATACACATTCCCTGCCTCAGGTTCCTCACCACACTGGAGAGTTCTTTGGATTTTGGCAGAACCCTGTGAGGTGTCCAGGATCCTTCCCATGCAGCGCATCCAGCCCAGCTAGCATTCTCTGATCTTGGTTGGTCCCACAGTTAAACCAGACCCTTTGTCCACCCACCACTACAAAAGCACGACCATCTAGTCCCCTCTCCTGCCCCAAAATTCCTGTCCCTCCAAAAGCCCCCCTTTGCTCTTCCTGTGGGTTCTTTTTAAACCCCAGCTTTGTCATCTCTCTCTCTTTGTCCTGTTTGACAATTTTTCACTCTCCACTCTCCTCCCTCCCCCGCCCCCAAGATAAATTGGAGGAAGTAGTGTCTCCCAGCTCCACCCAACCTCCTTAGCATACCCCATTGTTTGGTCCAGAACACAGTCATTCAGATTGACTCTCCATTGTCCGTGGTCTGGTAGATACATGCTGCAGCCCAGACCAGCAACTCGTGGATTCCACATCCACATAGGGGCAATTCCCTGATACAACAATTTTATAACAACTTCATAGCACCAACCAGAACTCATAAATTGTTCAGACAGATTCCCCCAACTCATCACATCTCCCACCTTCCCTCAGGGAGTCTCTTTACTCTGTCTTGTTCTGGAAGTCTCTCTAACTTAGGGAAAGGAGCTGGACTAGGGCTTAAATACTGTAGATGATTGACAGATCTTGCCTCACGTTTCTTGACTGGCAGAGCCAGAGTGCTAATAGTGAAAACTGCTGGCAGGTGAGATGGAAGAAGACAGAATGAAGTCAAACTGGATCTCTGGGGCATAATATCCTTTACCTACTATGAGGGGTGTTGTAAAGCTTAGTTAAATATTTATGAAGCACATTTTGTTCCTGACATGAAAGGAGCTACAGAGATGCAAAGTGTAACATTATTATTCTGGATAAGTATTTGTGAGATTATAACTACTTTTCTCCCTCCGTGTTCAATACTAGCAACAAACTTCAGTCCAGATGGGGTTTTCTTGAGCAGTGCATTGCATTTAAAGCAGACACTGGAATTCATTAATTTATGCTGTGAATTTAATAATTGGAAGGATTTTAGACAGGGCTTAATAGAAAAGGTGAGACAAGTTTAAATGTGTCATAACCTTACGTTAGATGAAAGGCAGTTAGAGTGCTTTGGATCTGAGAATAGACCTGGATGAAAATTAAGCAAACATTGTTATTTACTTAACAATTAATATCAAGAATAGAGTGTCTAACGCCTCCTTTTTGGCAGGGTTACTATAAGCATCATGATGATGAATAGCAGTAATTAAAGCTAGATTCTAAAATGTATTTCATTTACATAAATTAACATAATATGATCGAAGCTCCATTGGCCAGTGGATCCGTGTGGAAATCAGCTGTTCCCAAATCAATCTTTCTTCACTTGACCAAGCAAAACAAGAGAATTCTCATCAAAAGCATACAAGTCCCCTCTGTACAGCTCCATGACATGAAATATCTTCACAGCTAGTGTGATGCGGTAACTTCTTGTGTCAAGCTTTATGAAATATGTCTGGTAACCAAAGACTCCTGGACAATGTCAATCAAATTCCATTCATCCCAGAACAATACAGGGGCATCATGGCGATATCAAAGAACATAATGTGCATCCTTCCCTCCATATTAAACTGTAATGTGACTGACTAACTTGGAATAATTGTTCTATAACTTGTTCTTTGTACAATCCAGTGTAGTTATAAATGGTTGCTAGTAGCTTTGTTCTGCAGGAATCCATTCAGACTATAATGTTTTGTATTTAGATATTAACATTCTGAAGATGGTTAAGAAGAGATTTTCTAATGGCAAGGTAAGGCACTTAACTCTCAATGACAGGTTTCAGAGTAGCAGCCGTGTTAGTCTGTATCCCAGGGCCGGCGCAACCCATTAGGCGACCTAGGCGATCGCCTAGGGTGCAGCTATTTTGGGGGCGCCGGCGCCGCGGCCGCCCGTTCAAATTTGGGGGCGGGACCTTCCGCCGCCGCTGTTGGGGGCGGCATTTCGGGGGCGGGACCTTCCGCCGCCTAGGGCGCCGGAAGAGCTGGCGCCGCTACTGCTGTATCCGCAAAAAGAACAGGAGTCCTTGTGGCACTTTAGAGAGACTAACAAATTTATTTGAGCATAAGCTTTCGTGGGCTACAGCTCACTTCATCGGATGCATAACAGGAGTTGGGAGCCTAATTGCCATTTAAGACTTTGAAAATCTTCCTCCTCGTTGCTTTACTAATGATTCTTTTCATGGCATGCATTGCACTATACTCCAGACACACAATTTTAGATCTGACAGCCAGGGGTGAAAGTAACTTAAAGGACTTACCGGTACGCCGGAGTCCTGAGCGGGGGTGTGGCCTCAATCGGAAGAGGCGTGGTCTCAACTGGAAGAGGCGGGGCCTTTCAAGATTTAAAGGCCCTGGGGCTCCAGCTGTGGCCGGGAGCCCCAGGGCCTTTAAATCACCCCGGAGCTACCAGCTGCAGAGACGGCTGGGAGCCCCGGGACTCAGGGGTGAATTAAAGGGCCCGGGGCTCCAGCTGCCACGGCGCTCCGGGCCCTTTAAATCACCGCGGGAGCCCTGCCACCGCTACCCCAGGGCGGCAGGGCTTGGACGGTGATTTAAAGGGCCCGGGGCTCTGGCCACTGTGGGGAGCCCCAGGCCCTTTAAATCCCCACTGGAGCCTGGCTGCTGGGGTCCCGGGGCTCCGGCAGCCGGGCTCAGGCGGGGATTTAAAGAGCCCGGTGCTCCTGCCACTCCTACCCCAGCGGCGGCAGGGCTCCGGCGGTGATTTAAAGGGCCCAGGGCTCCGGCCGCCCTTTAAAGGCTCTTGCTGGTACGCAGGACCAGACCGGACCGGCTTACTTTCACCTCTGCTGACAGCCCACCATGGGTACATCGACATTGGAATAAAAGACCCACGACACGGCTGCAGCTGGCCCAGAGTAGCTGACCTGGGCTCAAAATGCTCAGGCTGCAAGGCTGTAAAATTGCTGTGTAGCTGTTCAAGCTGGAGCCTGGGCTCTGGGACCCGTCTCCCTTGCAGAGGCCAGCCATGAGTGTTCAATTCCTGTGTAGACATACCCCACATGAGAAACTGTTCTCTTGGAAATCAAGTGAGCCCAAAGGCTGCAAATCGCCATACTCCCCATTTGTCACTTAGCTACGTTAAATTATTTCCTATGGGGACATATGTCCATGATTAAAAAGGATTTTATTTAGTGTTCTTCTTATCTCAGTCACTGCTTCATGTCTCTCCAACATAAACACCTTATCTCCCATCCTAGTCTCCAAAAGGTCACTGACTACCAAACTTATGAACTGCAGAACTTGGCACAACCCTCCAGCCCTGATAGTGTTATCTGCCCATGAGTTAAAACAGCAGACATATGCAATTTGACATTTGTGCTGTGGTGAGTCACGTAGGGTACAAAACTCAAGCTATACTAACCTGGGAAAATCTTACCTTTGCAAATATCTTATTCAAACCCTATCCATCCTACTATAGACACACCTTATTAATCTAATGCCGTTGACTAATCATAAACCAACATCTCTTATCAATATAGTGACAACTGTTTAATTTCTGACATGCATGTTATTAATGTACTCTTGAGGGTGAAGAACTGATAGAACTGGAGTGGTCTCCATCCCTAGTACACACGCTATTTCAAACTACTTTCAGTATAGCTCATAACTATAATGCCTAAACGTAATACCTGGACCTCTAGATGTTCAGCCTAGATACTTATCTCTACCACCCAAATCTTCAAAACTAGGTTAGAAATAAATCAAGAAAGAGCAGGTTCTCTCATGAGATTTGTGCTCTTCTTTCAGGTCAGGTCAGAAATTTATTGTGAACTCTCTTTTTTTTTTTTTTTTGGTGTGGTATTTCAGCTTCCAGTCCCAGAGGAGGGAAGCAGAGTGGTTGGCAAAACTGAAAAATACTTAAAAACCCTGGACTCCCTTAAACCTCAGATAAAAAGTTTGATTCGTTTTAGGTTTGAGTGAAAGCTCAAATTAATTGTTTTTCCTGATCCTGTTCTCCCATCTCTAACTATAGCCTGTCTAACGTTGTGTCATTTTTACTGCCAGGTACCTGGCATAGCAGCTGCTGTGTGCTAATATCAGGAAAACAGAAAAGTACATTCTTAGTGCGTAACGCTATATAGTTCAGTAAGCGCCAAAATATTGACAGTTTGTAGGTTTGCCTGTCAAAAGTCACAGATTTCCCTGTGGAAAAGACTCATTATTTCATTTCAAACACTGTCTTAGACTCGGTGAAACAATAGCAGCACTAGTGCATCTAAGAATGTTGGGAAGATATCATGGAAACAGTGAACGTATTGCTGGAACAAGGCAAAGACCACATATTGTACCGCAGATTGATTTTACTGAGCAAACCACCAATGGACTGGCCCACTTCTTATATATATGCACTACAGCTAGCCAAATGCTCTCCATGGGATCTAGTAAATAAAGGCACAATTTATCACATCAAACAAGTTATTCGGCACATCAATTTTCTGGTTTCAATCAGCCCTACTACATATGTTACATCTGAATACAATAACCTGATAATGGAAATCTCACATTGTAAACCCCAACAAAGAATGGGAGAGTCAGTCCTACAAATTCTAGAAGAACCTATGAGCCAGTGTTACATTAAGATTTGTTAATGTCTTATCTCCTTGTAATATTATGATAGTGCACGTATAGTGCTTCTGCTAAATGTAGTTTTATTGATCAACCTTTGTAATATATTGATCAACCTTTGTGGGGAGGGATAGCTCAGAGCATTGGCCTGCTAAACCCAGGGTTGAGAATTCAATCCTTAAGGGGGCAATTTGGGGATTTAGTTGGGGATTGGTCCTGCCTTGAGCAGGGGGTTGGACTAGATAACCTCCTGAGGTCCCTTCCAACCCTGATATTCTATGAATACAAATATGAACATTTAATACACTATGTATGGAAGGCAGCCCACCTATAAAAAACCTATCCCAAGTAAAGTTTTAACCCCAAAAAGGGAGAGGTGCCAGAGACTCCGTGAAGTCTGTTAGGGACTTTGCTATCGCTATTGATTTTACATGGAACGTGCCCAGATAGTATGGTGGTGGGCAGCAGTATAAAACCTTAAGNTTAACCCCAAAAAGGGAGAGGTGCCAGAGACTCCGTGAAGTCTGTTAGGGACTTTGCTATCACTATTGATTTTATATGGAACGTGCCCAGATAGTATAGTGGTGGGCAGCAGTATAAAACCTTAAAATAGATGGATATTCTCTATTAGAACTAAACTGCATTCTATGGGGTGTCATTCTTTACATATAATTTCTGCCATGTTTGGTAGCAGAAGGTAACTAAAGAAACAGTAGCACGTCAAAGCACACTGGGGCACCATTAGTGTTCACCAGCAAGGTCTGCACACACCAATCAGTGCACAACATGTAAGTGCGGTTTAGAAATCATACCCCTGTAGTGCTCATTACCGCATCAGGCAGACAAGCCCTAATTCATCTCTGTGGTTGGTCTCCAAATTCCCGCCAATATCTTTCACATGTTGAGGTGATCAGACTTGTACACCGTATTCTAGACATGGTACCACCAACATATAGAGAGAGGGATTATTTCTCTGCTCAATGTTTACATATATGCAGACTGTAATCACATTGGGTTGCTTTGTTTGTGTGTATTTATTGCAAGCTTATATACAGTTACTTGCCCAATGTAATGCCATCGATCTTTTTGGCATTACTGCTTTCAAAGCATCTTCCTCCCAGTGAGATCTTGGAAGATGTCAAAGAAAGATGATTGGCTGATAACATGTGATATGGGACTCTCAGGATACAGCTTCAACCTTAAATTGATTTTCTTTGTTTCTATGGATTTGTTGGCACAATGATATTCTTCTTTGGAATTACACTTAAAGGTCAACTGTGGTGACATTTTCTTGTTCAACTCTGTAAAATGTTCTATTCAGCAGAAGTGGGGGAAAGAATAAACTTTCAATATTTCTTCCAAGTAACAATAACAAAGCAGACAATGAAAGCCCTGCTGTAGCAAAAGCATTGGAAGAATGTAGAACAGGGGTGGGCAAACTATGGCCCGCAGGCTGCATTCGGCCCGCCAGCCATTTTAATCCGGCCCTCGAGCTCCCGCTGGGGAGCAAGGTCTGGGGCTTGCCCTGCTGCGGTGCTCCAGCCGGGAAGCAGAGTCGGGGGCCGCTCCGCATGGCTCCCGGAAACAGCGGCATGTCCCCCCTCCAGCTCCTATGCGTAGGGGCATCCAGGGGGCTCTGCTCCGCACACTGCCCCCACTCCAAGCACACACCCCCGCCCCAGCCCGGAGCCCCCTCCCACAGCCTGAACTCCTCATTTCTGGCCCTACCCCAGAGCCTGCACCCCCCCAGCCAGAGCCCTCACCTACTCCTGCACCCCAACGCCAATTTCATGAGCATTCATGGCCCGCCATACAATTTCTATATCCAGATGTGGCCCTCGGGCCAAAAAATTTGCCCACCCCTGATATAGAGTATCTAAGATCCACAGTGCCAAAGTTACAGTATGCCTCATTCATTGAGCGGGAGTGTATTTCCTGCTACATTCATGCAACTGATATTGTCCTAATGATGGGACTTACGACATTTACTGAAGAAGGATCCGTCAGCTCTGCAGCATGAGTCAGTAAACTGAACCACTGTGTACAGTCACACTGATGTAGATCCTGGATTAGCCTGTATGACCTCAGGGTCTTATTCCCCAAAAAGAGACTTTTATGCACTTGCCTTCCCTCTGAGGCTCTCCTAGTGCTTTACAGACAGTAACGGTTTAACCCTCGCCTTGACATAGGAATTATCACTATTTTACAGATGGGTAAAACAGGGCACAGAAGCTCAGTGACTTGCCCAAGGCCATAAAAGGAGAACTGTGGCAAAGCTAGGAGTACAAGATGCATTGTTTCTGACTGCTAGTCCTGAACTTTAACCACAAAACCGTCCTTCCTCTCTGGAGTTACAGCTGACTTTGAATTTTCAGACTGCTTCTCTTTCTGGTTACGCTTTCACTGACAATTGCTGATTTTACTATAAAACAGTAAATGGGGCTCCTATAACATGTCCTGTTGTCATCTTTTTCAATGTGGAAACATAACATGGCACACTTGTAATCGAGGGCATAAAAGTTCAATTAATTTGTTTCCAATTAACTTTGCATTTATCATACTAGCTGGCAATCATTTTAATGCAACATGGACACCACTAAATTGCAAAATAATTACAATGACAAATTTTGTTTTGCTTGTACGAGTCATTCCACGATTGAGTCTAATTACCGCTGATACTTTATGAGCTTCTTCAGCACAAAATAATCCACTTGTCTCTTTATGTGTAGAAAATAATCAGTTGTCTTTTAAGGTGTGAACTATAAATAGCAATTAAGCAAAATGGCTACGTAGACCCTCAAAAGTAAAACATGAAGCAATTCCTATTAGGAATTCAACCTAAATGACAGTTTTAATTTATAACCTGTGTTTAATATTTTAAAAACTAGTTTATAATGTGCTGTGATTTTCAGTTTAGTTTCATAATCTGAAATCCTACTTCTTTCAGGTTTAGGGATTCATTATAAATCTTTGCATGCCATGGGCATAGATATATGTATGCCCACATCCATGCATAAACACACACAAACTTTTCTGAGTGTGTGTGTATATAATTATTTTGCCCTACGCATTCATTTGGTTGGCAGTCTCCAAGAATACAAAGCCAACACATATTTATAAACACACAGCAGAAGGCACTAGTAAAGGCGTAAGAGACCTTTTCACTAAGGACACTATTTCTAAACTGCGTTATTTCTAAATAGCATTATTTCTAAACAGGCTCTGCTATGCACTAGACCTGTGCATTCAGGTAGAGTGAGACAATGCAGTACAATTAGGGTGACCAGATATCCCGAATTTATAGGGACAGTCCCGATATTTGGGGCTTTCTCTTATATAGGCGCCTATTACCCCCCACCCCGTCCCGATTTTTCATACTTGCTGTCTGGTCACCCTAAGTACAGTAATCACAGTTAGAATCTGATAGTCTTTTTCAGAAGTATTTATTGTCACCAGTCAAAGGTATTTTAAAACAAAGCACAAAACAAGTTCTTTATAATATGTTGTGGAGGTCTGTCCCTAGACACCTCAAGGGTTAACCTGCTAATCTCAGTTATTCTCCTTTTGCCTATGAATGAGCCGTGTTTATAGGACTCTTTGCTGTAAGACCTGAGCTCCTGATTGCCCTTATCTGGGAGACATGCATCATCAGGGTAAGCATTTACCATCAGTGACAGTGCTGGGCCACCAGAGAGCTGAGCAGGGAGCTAGCAGGCTGCTGGATCCAAATGAGGACTTCTACATTATCACCTCACAGGCATTGTAGTTTAATGTGTAACCTCTTCCATCCTCTAGCTGAAAGTTTACCACATAGATTGGTGTTTCATGCCTGACTCAGCTACATGGGTGGTGAAGGAAGGCTGACTCCTATGGCATGTCAGAGTGGGAGACTAAAGGGCCATCAGGTTTTCTGGGGCAGAAGTTCCTCTATGTGACTATCCGATGGAGACATTTACCTTGCTGACAAGACCCTAGTCAGGGATGCCGGCATGACCACGATACGCATTCTTGAGATTCTTTCTGGTTTGTTGCATTGCAGGAGCAGCAAACCAAAGGAGTAGTTTCAGGAAAGTAGCTGAAGGTCATCGGCATTCTGCAAGTCAAGTTGGGTGAAGGTGTCATTACCAGGTAGCCTGGTACACCTCTACCTCGATATAACGCTGTCCTCGGGAGCCAAAAAATCTTACCGCGTTATAGGTGAAACCGTGTTATATTGAACTTGCTTTGATCCACCGGAGTGCACAGCCCCGCCCCCCCGGAGCACTGCTTTACCGCATTATATCCAAATACGTGTTATATCGGGTGGCATTATATTGAGGTAGCGGTGTATATGGATTGTGAATAATGGACACGGCCAGCTGCTTGCGTAGGAGAACATAGGATAGGTTCATAATACTATTTACCTGTTATCCACTCCCTAATCTGAATCTTGGTATGTGTAAGATAGAGGAGCACAAAACAGACTGTCCTGTGAATTCTGAGTATGAGACAGGAGAATCACATGGCTGGAAGGTCTCCTTTTTCAGACTTGTACATCAGTCCCGAGTATCTGAACTCCAAAATGGGATTTTGTGCTAGGAACTCTCTAGTTGTTCATGGGTATTTACAATCTGGATCTAGAAAGAGTTTTGCAAAGGAGCCTCATCTTCATGGTTGACCAAAACAAGCCCCCCAAACACATCCACCCTGTGGGGTGTTTGAAATCTGTGTCTGAATTTTGCATCTTGAGCCCAACACTAGTTAAAAACTGGGACCAAATTGAATCCCAACTCCAGTTAAAGAATGGTTATGGAGACAGGGATTAGCTTTTCTCCCTGCCCATTAACAGTGCCCCTTAACTGAAGCTAAATTGGAACCATTCTTCTACGCATTCTATAGGAGGGGATACGTCCAGAAATTAGAGTCTGAACAGAATTATTCTGTAATTTTCCCCAGGGGTCTTTTCCTTTACAGTATGAACAGGACAAAGTATCATGATAAAAGATGGCTCAATAGTTGTAACTATTGAAATAAAACAGATTATATTTTCATTTTAAAGTGATCATTCACTAAATTGTATCTGTGTTTCTCTGTTGCATTCATAATGCTAACCCTAAAACTGGGTTGTTTCTGATGCACACATACATAGATTTTTCCACCTCCAAAATACCATAATCAAAGGAGGACAGCACAAGCTCACCTTGACCTAGAAAATAAAACACTTCCATTTGGGGACTCAGCACAACATCAGGAGTATTAAAAAATAACTGCCTTTAATCTAAAGATGGTTTCCTTTCATTATAAAAGAAAAGGAAATTTGCAGCTGTGGCAGGTGGTCCAGCATTAGCAAATTTCTGCCTTGCTGTGCAGTTTATGGGAAGGCTGTCAGAGCCAAAGGAAAGCAACATGCTGCGTTAATGGCCTGATCCTGCAAGGTGCTGTGCACCCTCAACTCCCATTGGGAGATTTGGGTGCTCACCATCTCTTAGAAACACAGAACACCTTGTAGGATTGGGCCGTAACGGCCTAGATGCAGAATGAACTCTGTTTCTCTTATTCCTCTAAGGGAAGCAATAGCATTTCCTGTACCCAGTGCAGCAAGGGAGGATAAAATGTCAACATTAACATGCAATGAAGGGATATCAAATGTATGCATGGCTTCAATCGATTTACTATGAATCAGTAAACACATTCAGAAAACCCAGCTATCGTTCTAATAACCAGTTTTCTGATGAAGGTTTCCAAGACAGTGGTGGGTCTGTGTCTGTCTCCAAAGAGGAAATCTGCAATGCCTCATCTGCAACAAAAATATTACCTGAATGCAATGTTCAAGCATCATAATTTAAATCACAGTGTCAGGAAATGCCAGACTTACAAGGTCACCAAAGAAATAATGTTGTGAAATCTCAGCTGTATGCTGAAAGGCATCCAGGGATCTTTAACCGAAGGGCTCAGGATCTTAGGTGCATACATCATCTGAAGGACAAAACAATGTCCCGTAACACCACACTGGGGTGTGGGCTCAGTACTAACACAGAGGTACTAACTCCTGGGTCAAACAGATGAGGGTTTCATACTTTTCCATAGTGTGGACCACTTCTTAGAGATTGTCTTGCGGACACCTGCCCTGCATCAGCAATGAAATAACCTGTCTGTGGCTCCCACAGCAATTGGTTACTAGGAAAGGTAGGCATCTAACTAGCTTTTCTGCCATTGAAAGTCTCCCCCTGTATGTTTAGCTAGAAACAAACGAGGAGAAGTAGCAGTATGTAATCTGCTCCACAGATAAGCCACAGATTACAGTTTGGAACCTACCAATCTGGGGTTTTCTTGAAGGTCTCCCAACCCAGTGCTAATTAGCACAGACCTTGCTTAACTCACAAGGAGGATCTCATTACTCAGAATGGTTTTCCAGCTCAGAAATTAACATTAAAAAAAACTACCAAATGGAAAGGCATAATTAGGGTAAGTGACCATCATTTGCCAAGCTAGTCTGACTTGACTTCTTGTTCCATCAAAGAACCACTTTCCTGACAGGACATGCCATGCACTAGAACACACTCTGTCCAGTCCTGCACTCATTTGCAAGCATGATGCAGTTGTGCAAAAAGACAGCAAAGTCAAGCCCTCTGTTATTGCTGACGGTGGTTAATCTTGGGGATTTTTATACTCATGGGAGGGGAAGCTTTCTAATTATGGCACCAGACATTCATACAATAATATCTGTGTTCATATAACATTTGATAACTCCAGTACTAGAAATAAATATAGCAACTATGTGAAACAGCGAAGACTCAGGAAGAATGATAAAGGGTGAAACAAGAGGATATACTATAATGGTAATGGGGAGAAATTAAGTATCTATTGACAGTGAGTGCTATTTGCTAGAAGAGTCTCTCACCAGAAGCCCTGGAAGCTCCATTTCATGGAATATTTAAAAGTAGACTGGACCAGGCCCTGGAAAGATGCTGGAAGAAATACACCTGTACTGGCAGGGCATATGCTAGATGAGCCAATAAATCCTTCCCATCTCTCCTGTTATGCGATTCTATTAACTTTATGACAGGACTCGCACCAACGATGCAGGAGCAAATCAATGGGTAACAAGTTTGTAGACAGACACTGGATCAATTCAAAAACCTTGTTAGCAGTGAAATCCTCCTTCAGAGCATTACAATGTAATTGAGCTTCCCTGCAATTAAACTGGTCATAACAAGTCACTGAAGGCATAAAAATTCATCTCCCGGCATTTTCACCAACTCAATTTGCTTTAGAGAGCATATCTCAATACACGCACAGCGCACTACTCAGCATAAATCTTTACAGGCAGCCACAAAATTAACCAGCTCAGTTATAAACATAGCCATATTTTCTTATAGAAAAGCAGCTGTGCCCTTCCTGTTCTGTGAACTTGGGACAAATATGCATGATCAGTGATTCTCCAAGAGAGCTCATAAGGTCTGGTTTGGATAAGGATCTGGAAGTTTAGGGGTATATTCAAATTTTTTCCTGAACCTTCTTAGTCTAGAAATCTGGCTCCAGTTGCACAAGCCAGTCCCCCAGTCCCATCTTTCATTATTTCATTGTTTGTGTTGTTGGAACTATTACCCAGTCCCGATCTACGCAGAGGGTAAATGGAATACCTGTGCACCACTTAAGTCCCCCATACGCCCCATTTTGAGGCTTACGTGAGTCAGGGCCTTGTACTAGCCCTCTGTACAGAGTGAATTTGACCCCCAGTGCTTTGGCAATTCTGATGCTGACCCCAGATGAAACTAGGAAGAGCGCCAACTAAAACAAACAAACAAGCATAAACACATTTTTTTTAAAGTCTCAAAAAATGTTAATTGATTGGAGTTCTGGGAAAGCTTCTAAAGGATTTTATTTTCAATCTGAACCAGTTTGTCAGACTAATATGTTTAGAAACTGCAGGATAGTGTTGCTGTTTTTTAAATCTACCTAGAAAACAACTTATTTTCTAGGTTCTTTCACCTCTTTCCTAGAGCTGAGAGAATATTTTATTAATAATTCATCGATGAGTTTTGCTTTTCTCTCAGTTCACAAATTTTCTGCAAGGAGCTCATGTTATTCTTAATTTCATTCATTATTCACCAAAACATTTCTGTGAAGAGCTCTTCCTTGATATATTGTTTGCTCATAAACCATTCCAATAAATGATGCCCAAATTATGAATTGTTTTGACTGGACACACTGGGAAGAGAAACATATCATGTGATCTGATCAAATGAACAAAACTCTTAGAACTCAAGTTTCTGGTGCGAATATTTGCAAACAGGAGAAAGGATGGTCTTCTGGTTAATGTGCTGGCCTGCGACTCGGGACACTGGGTTCATTTCCTAGTATGATCCCGAGCAGATCAATTAATCTCTATGTGCCTCAGTTCCTCACCTGTAAAATGTTTCCTTACATCACAAGGTGTTGGGAGGATAAATCTACAAATGTGCATTCAGATACTATGTAACGAGAGCAGGGCTTAATTTGTGCCAGGGCTTTCCAGGGCTGAGCCCTGGCACCTTTACGCTTGGCATTCTATAGCCCCGGCACAACTGGGCTGGTCGTGTCACTTATGAACGTAAAAATATTACTTGAGCCCCAGCACCTATTTGATTAAGCGCTGAATGAGAGCCAGGAGTATATAGATAAAATGAATTAATTTGAAATTGCTTTCCATGAGAACTTTAACATTCATCTAGAACTTGCATTTCAGCTGACAAACTTGTTTGCTTGAACATTTGCCAGGAGAAAATATAAAAGAGATGCATGCACAGAGTCAAAGCAAATTAATTAAAAAAAATATTAAAATTTTGCTGCATTTTTTCCCATTATTCACCTTGCTCTATGAGCTACCAATATTAATACAAAAAATCTTGTAAATACTAGCAACATGTCTGGCTGCAAGGTTATGTCTTCATTTTAACATAAACATATCAAATAAATGTCTTTGCCTTCCATGCCACACCAATCCCAACTATTTAAAATATTGAGAATTAAATAAATCAAAAAAACAATGACTTCTATTTAATAGCCAGAGCAGAGAAAGAGACAATGCTGAGTAACACACTGATGCTCCCTGACCCTATTTCAATTCCTAAAACGTCCTATCTTTACCAAATCTATAACATTAAATGATTCAAGGTTTCCTCTAACTCTAAAGATAAATGCAAGGAAGATTTTGATTTGGATTATTCAGAGGAGGATTGGAATTCAGTCTGTGAATAGGTTAGGATACTTTATTAAAAAAAAGTAGAACATCTTTACTTTGCTCGACTTTCAGCATACTGAATAACTTCTCATAGGAGAAAAGGCAGACTATTTCTCTCCCTGGAATGTACGTAGTAAGTCTACAATTCAAATGGGGAAGTTTGTAACTGTAGAAGGATTAATACATTTTTAAAATAATCATCATTTCTGGTTTATTAGACGGAAGACAAGAGAAATGATTTAAAGGGAAAACCACATCTCTAGATAGTTCTCTATAGCACGGTAAAATGCTAGATAAATGACTCACTTCTGTATGTAAGACTTATACTATATAGATCAGGTTTTCCAGATATTTATAAATAAAATTTAGCATTCTTTAAGATTAGTTACACTTTTTAATAATCTATTATTTATTAACTGCTCTGTCAAAGCATATTGTGAGACACATTTATGCAAAATGGAGCCCCACTTGCATATACAAAAATGTGTATTTATGTGGACATCAGCTTTTATGCTTAATTCCATCTTGGCAATTTCATGCACAAATGGTACTTATTTCCCAAGCCATTCTCATCAGTCTTTTAACACAAAGCCCTCTGGTTTCTATTGCATTAGACAGAGGACATAAATGGCCACACTTTGGAAAGCAATTCTGGCTTCTAATTTTGCAGTACTTATTAACTGAAAGCTCAAAGAATGGAATTTCAGGTGAGGTTTTCAAAGCACTCAGAGTTGGTGTAACTCTGCTCCCAACAAAGCCAATGGGACTTTGACTTTGATGAACTGAGAGCTAGGCCAATGCTAGCCCTTTTGAAAATCCCACTAGAGACGTCTAATTACCTGCTCCTTGGGTGCAACTGCAGCATTTTATGTTCTGCTGGAAAAACAAAGTAACTCATAGTCCAGTTGAGACCATTCAAATATTTCCAGAAAGATTGCTGAGAAGATACAACTCTATACAACAAAATGTTTATGCTATCATTTACTTCATGTGTAATTTTCACTTGATTTCATAAACCGTCCTAGGGCTTTCAAGGTTTACAAGATGTTAACAGGAAATGTCCTCTCTGAACATGTTATTACAATACTCCCGTTACTTTAAATCAGATGGCGAGGGACAACCATCTTGCTAACTGAGGCTGAGACCTCTCCAATTAGTTGCTTCATTGACATCAAGCATGCATTGCAGTTGATGTATCAAATTTAATCTTTTCATTATTCAGGCAGTCTTCTGAGCTAGAGTTTAGGATGGTGATGATAAAACGATGTGCTTGAATGGAGCAGAAGGAAGAAATCCACCGGGAGAAGTTTAATGGATCTTTGTCTGCGACACTGTAAAGATTTTTGCCTTTGAGATGCTAACAGATAATTTTTCACATGCTGCAGAATTCAAGATTGTTTCTAAACCAGGGTTAGAAACAACTGCAGTCATCAGCTTTTACAATATAGCTTGCAGCATTGGCAATACATAAGCCTATACACATATAGCTATTTGATGACACAAGCTGATAATTTATTTTCCATTTTAAAACCCTGATATCTAAACTGCTGATGCTTTGGCCACTAAGGGCTTTTTAGAATAAAAATGAATGATTTTTATAAACTCATTTGTTGTCTATATTCGTGTGATGCCAAATGTCTTCTAGATATTGGTAGGAGGCAGACACTTTATATAAAGACAGTCATTAGCTAATGTATAAGACAGATCTTTCTAAAACAGAGCAGATAACCCGGTGAAGGTATTTATACTGATGGATTATTTTTAGGCAACATTTTCATAATTTGCATGCATCATCAGTCTTACAATTTTATCCCATGGGCGTTTAAGATTTGCCTCTTGAACTCCTTATCTACGATAACAGTAACACAATAGCACTTGTTTCTTACAAGGCCATCTCAAAAACACACTGTTCACTCTGATGACAACGTCCCTGGTGTTGTTACTTTGATAATGTTTCTGCTACTATCCTATTTACCCTTAGTGAAAATGACTACAGGAAAAGTATTAACCATGCCTACTTTAGACCCACAAGCTTGGAGAAAACGTATCTAGCCACACTCACTTGCATAGCATAAGCTATAATAATAACAGCAACGACTCACCCGCTTGGTGTAGTCCATGGCTTTCAGAATGGAGAGGTTAAGGGTCTCCAGGGAAGCCAAAACATCTTCATAGTCTCCCATATGATCAGCAAAATAATCTGGAGAACCAATAGAGGACATAAAGGGAAGATTCTAGGTTAACTTAATACTCCAGGTCTGTTCAATGTTACAAGAGCCTTTTTGGTGACGAGACAAGGTTATGAAGATTTTAATTACATTTTAAAATATATATTTCTACTATGCTTTGCTTTGAGAACCCTGAGCTAAATTCACAATAAAGGGGTGGGTGGTGGAACATCCTGTAAAGTCCAGGCCCATTGTGAAGAGAGGCACAAGCCAAAGAAATTACCATTGAAAATAGCTATTAACTTGGTGGTCGTTTTAAAGTTCTTTCATGCCCATTTCCACATTTTACCAAAATGCCAATTTTTCTGAATGATTGCCAACACCGGAAGTCTCATAGAAATCCAGTCTGTCCACTACACTCCTTACCCCCACCATGAGACTCCTAGCTTCCTCACCACAAAAAAGGTTCAAAGAAGATCAGAAAATGGGCCAGATCCTCAGCTGGTGTAAACTGGCATGACTCCATTGAGCTCATTGGCTCTACACCAATTCATAACAGCTGCGGTTCTGACCCTATGTCACCCATTGCATTCTAACTGGAACAGAATCTGTGAATGGAATCACAACTTGTGCAGATTTCTGACAGCATTTCAGCATCTTCATATTATGCCATGCAAGGAAGTGAGCTGGTGCCAATGTGGCTATGGGCAAACAAACTAAGGGTCTGTTTTTGTGTCAAAAACACACACTGCTCCATGCTGAGGGAGTCTGAAGTTTGCCTCCTTAGGGTACAAAGGTCCAATCCCCCATTGCTTTACAATGTGCAAAGTATGATTGACACCTGGTAGCACTATTTGTCACCCACCCTGTAAGATGTAAATGACTACACAAGGTGTAAGGTCGTGGACAGTTTCAGCACCTAGATCTCAACATTATCACCGTTGAGAAATTTCCATAGAAAGAAAGGTACTCATATGCAGTGTCAATCCTTTAAAAGTGCTGAGCCCCCTCCGTGCTCCCTGAGAACCCCAAAGGCAGTTGTCCACATTATGGCTTTTGTCTCATAAATGGCAGCCTCATGGCACTACAGGAAATGTGAGTTACAAAAGCACAACAACACAGTACCTGAAAACATTCACCTCTAACTTATTTTTGCACTTCCCTGTTGTGACGCTGACAGACCAGCTCAGGCCAGAGCCATAGGCCAATTCACTTTTGTGAGAATATCAAATGAGTTAAATGTATTAGTACTCCCTTGTGTGTTAAAAGAGATCTAATGATATGTTAATTGTATTGTTTTCACCCCTCTATATCCTGCTGTTTACTATTACATTACATTTACATTATGCATGCCCAGTAATTAAATAACCTTAGATCAAAGTGCAAAATACAGTAGGAAGATATATATACACAGAGAACATGAAAAAATGTGTGTTGCCATACCAACTATAACGAGAGTAGTCAATTAAGGTGGGCTATTAGCAGGATAATGTGGTATGATTTTAGGTTTAAGTAACCTTTTATCACAAAGTTCAGTTTGTCTGGGTGGCAACATAGGTTGGAGAGGCTAAGGGGACTGTCTGTGACTCCATGGTGAGACTGGAATAGTGATCCAGGAGTTCACATCTGTTACTGGCTTAGTGAAATCTAATTATAGAACATACCACCACAGTTTGGGGTGTCTGCCCTTGTTTTCTGATAGTCTGCCCTGAGATAGTCACTCACAGTGGTGAGCCACTGCAGACAGCGTGACACGTGTTAACACTTTGTTTCCCCGGAAGAACAAACTCCTGGATTGCATGCTCAAGAAATGAGGGACTTGCACTGGTTGGAACCCGGGATAGTGTGACAGTGTTCCCAATTCTTCACCTGCCATTTGCTTCTGCTATTGCAACCCTGAGCTTTTTATCACAAGAGGGGGCAATTCATGTCAAGTTGGGTAGCGGGTTTGGGACTTGGGCATACATTCACCAGGGAGAGGGCTGGAACTATCCAACTCATTTTCACTTATGTACACTGGATTTAAGCCTCAGTTATTTCACTGTAGTTAAAACAGACAATAGTTCTATGACAGATTTCAGCCCTGAAATCATTTCATGCATAAGTGGTGAACTCCTGAAATTAGACATATATAACAGAAATGATAACTTAAGTGCAGCATCCTCAACAACGCATGGCATAAGTTTGAAATCTAGGCACAAAGCTGACTAGTTTCCATGTAACTGGCATGAACTAGAATTAAAAGCAAAACCCGGTGCTAGTATCATTCCTCAGCATCAAAAAATGAAAATTAATATTGAAGTGACATTTCTGCAGAAGTTGGCTATAAATAAATCCCAGGAGACAATTCCATTATTTAGCTTCTTCTGGCTTAATTAAAACTGCACATATCTGTCTGCAGCCCAAGAACATCTCCAAGTGGCTTGCGTGGCAGTGATTGGAATGATAGCAAAGTGACACTCCGCTGTGATCTACAGCACCTCAGCGCTCCACCAGAGATGAGCCAAACAGCTCATTTTCAGCAGCAGCAGCAGCAGATTTGTATTTTCACATGAGCAAGAAAAATAAATCACTCTGAGGAGTAGATATCAAAAGAAAAGATAAAGAAAATCCATTTCATAGGTGGTCAAGTGAAAGCTCTCACGTGGTCCTTAACTTCCACAGACAACAACAACAAATCTACTGGTGGCAGGGGATAGCTCTAAACAACGTGTATAATGTGCTTGGTTTGAACTCATAATTGCAAGAGAATGTTTTTGAGAGCCCAGAGAAATAGAACGGTTTGTATCCAGGCTTGGAGTTATGTAGGACCAAATTTTGCCAGCAGGTATGAATTGCGTAGCCTTAGGTTTTATGTGTGATTCACTCGTGAGCAATTTAAATTACCTCTATTCTAAATGTTTCTGCTTATGAATTCACCATGCAAGTCAAGATCCATGGAGGTAACTCTCAATGGAAGGGTAGCCACATCAAAATAGGGACAGGCACATAAAATGGGAGGACTTCCCCCAAAGGGCCACACCACAGCACTGTCACTTGCGCTGCAGGAATTGTGGGTATATGTTAGAGCAGAACCTCAAGAATTCTTATTTTGCTAATCTGCATGCCTCTTTCCAGTTTTAAGGACAGATTTAAACACAGTGGACTAGTGTGATCTTACCAAGTTTATATATATATATATATATGTGTATACTGTAGAATTAATATGCATCAAATGTGATGTTAATAGGTTTCACATAAAGTGCCATGCTACAGATGGGTTTGTTAATTGTGACTGTAAATTTCCAGTATGCATTACATGCTGGAGCTGTTCTGATGTCAGAAGCTGTCTTCTAAGAAGCAGTTAAAACCCTGGAATGCCTCTCTCTCCTCCGATATTTTGATCTTAAATTTGATCCCCAAAGGTACAATAATAGATTTCATTATTTAGGAAAGTATAAATCACTGGTAGCACGTGCCAAATATATTAAGGGTTTGTGATTCAATAACTTTTTTTTTGTTTAATCAAGATTGCTGGATTATTTTATAATTTGAAAAACATTTGTAATACATTGCTTGGTCTTTAGTGGGAATTACGGAAGTTGTGTTGAAAGCCACAGGAACAAAAATGGTAAGCACCAGTGATGGGATCCATTATAAGTAAGGCTACAATTTAGTCACGGGTATTTTTAGTAAAAGTCATGGACAGGTCACGGGCAATAAACAAAAAGTCACAGCCAGTGACCTGTCCATGACTTTTACTAAAAATACCCTTAACTAAATCTTAGGTGCCGGAGGAGGGAGGGTGCTCCAGCAGATGGTGCTGCTCTGGGTGGGGGGCAGCCCGGGGCCTCACTGCTCCTGCTCCAGGCGGGCGGCAGCTCGGGGCCCCACTGCCGCCGATGCTGCTGGGGAAGGGGAGGCAGCCCGGGTGGCTGCTGGGGAAGGGGAGGCAGCCTGGGTGGCTGCTGGGGAAGGGGAGGCAGCCCGGGTGGCCCTGGGGTCAGCCGCTGCGGAAGTCACAGAGGTCCCAGAAAGTCATGGAATCCGTGACCCCTGTGAAAGACTTGAAACCTTAATTATAAGATGTTCCCAATGTGCCTTTATAGGCCCCAATCCTGCGAACATCTTGCAGGACCGGGGCCATGGTTGGTACATTGTCAACATGAGGTTATTATACTTTATTATTTTCTTACTATTCTCCTACTTTCATTTTTAAGTAGATTTTACTGGTAATTTTAGGTATTCAGTTTATTTGCATTATTCTACTTAATTCCTCCCACTGAAGTAAGTAGGAGCAATGACACATCCAGGATGTTCTGCTGATTCATCGTTTCTCCTACTTCAGAATTAAGCTGGTCACCTCAGGGGTCAAGGGGAAAATGTTCTCTCTTATTTCATAGCTGTCCAGGGACATTATTCAGATGGGGGAGGAGGGGCCTGGGCTCAACAGCCCTGGGACTCACTTCAGATTTATGTCCTATGTTCCTAGAGCTCACGCCTCAGTGCTTCAGTCAGCTATTGGCAGAGGTCAGGATGGGACTTTTTTCTCCCTCCAACTGTATTCTGGTAGGATTGGTTTCTTTTATCTCCTTCCTCTGAGGCACCAGGAGATGGCCATGCCTGGAGATAGGGCTCCAAGGTGGCTCCGAGCATTCTCTCTCTCAGGTGCTTGTCTGGCTGGTTATTGCTCACATGCTCAAGGTCTAACTGATTGACATTGGGTTGGGAAAGAGAGTTTCCTCCCAAGTCTGATTGGCAGTGAGACCGGGGGGGGTTTTGCCTTCCTCGGCAGCATGTGGGTGGGGGTCACTTGCCAGGATTATCTGCGTATATCTCACGTAATCATTTCCCTGCATTGTGGGGCTTCAGGCACCGGTGCATCTCAGTCGCTCCTATTCTCTGCCTGTGTCACATAATAGTCTAGTCTCCCGTCGGCTGTAATACTTTGGTCTCATTTCAGTTGGGTTAGTGTGCAGGTGTTGGTGCCTTATGCTGTACACGAGGTCAGATTACATCAGTGGTCTCCAGCCTTTTAGGTCCAAGATCACTTTTTGAATCTCAGGGCAACCCAGGATCTACCCCGCCCCTTCCCCAGGGCCCCGCCCTTTCCCCGAGTCCCCATCCCGTTCACTCCCTTCCCTCCCCCGCCCCGTCGCTCGCTCTCCCCCAACCCTCACTCACTTTCACCAGGCTGGGGTAGAGGTTCGGGAGAGGGTGCAGGCTCTGGGCAGCGTGGGGCCGAGGGGTTCGCAGTGTGGAAGGGGGTTCTGGGCTGAGCCTGGGGCAGGGGGTTGGGGTGCAGGAGGGGGTGAGGGGTGCAAGCTCTAGGAGTGAGTTTGGGTGCAGGAGGGGGCTCCGGGCTGGGGCAGAGTGTTGGGGTGCAGGAGGGGGTACAGGGTGCTGCCTCTCAGGGGGGTCAGGGCTGGGGCAGAGGGTTGGGGTGCAGGAGGGGGTACAGGGTGCTGGCTCTGGGAGGGGGCTCAGGGATGGGGGTTGCGGTGAGGCCTCCCACCAGGCAGCACTTACCTCCAGCGGCTCCCAGTCAGTGGTGGGGGCAGTGAGGCTAAGGCAGGCTCCCTGCCTACCCTGGCCCCACACCGCTCTCAGAAAGGGCCAATGCGCCCCTGCAGCCCCTGGGGATGGGCGGGGGCACGTGGCTCCATATGCTGCCCCTCTCTGCAAGCACCGCCACCACAGCTCTCCCAGCCAATGGGAGCTGCGGGGGCGGTGCTTGCAGGCAGGAGCAGTGTGCGGAGGGAGACGCAGGGAGTCTCAGATACTATGGTGATGGGGCCACATAAGTACCACAGGTAGAGTGGGAACTTCTCTATACACTGCTAGCCCTTCCCTGGGTTTGATCCCTTCTTTTCACTTATGCCCCCAAATCTCCCCCTTTTCTGAATGTAACCTTGGCTCAGTGCTTTTCTGTATTTTTTCGGAGTCCACTGTATTCTCTCTAAAACAACCCCTCCTCCCTCTCCCCCCTGCACAGAGGGATTCCTCTTTTACAGGCTAAACTTCCAGATCCTTAATTTAATCACCAGCCCTTTCTTATCTTAAACACCCTGCCTCTGTTTGTAAACAAAATACTGACTCCCTGCCCCAGGGGCACCTCCCCTCTGCAGAACTTACATTTCACAGGCTCCCCCTCTCCCCCCACCCCTCCAATTGGTGCCCTTGCAATGGAGTTATTCACAAGAGGAACTCCTATTGTACATTTCATATGGTTGTTCTTTTCCCACCCTCCTCCTCCTTTAAAAACAGAATAATTTAAAACAAAATAATTGTTTCCAGTGAGTTAGACCAAGCATGGCCATCCAATGAACACAGACTACACAAAACACAATCTAGTTGCAACATCATGATCCACCTGTATCTGAACAGGTAAGAACATTTTGTGTATTAATGTAGGACTTTGCAAAATAGCCCCAAACAGCCCCCTGCGACAGATAAATGAGATTTTATTTCTATTCATAAAATCTGCTCGTCAGTTTGCACAGCAAAATGCTGCAAAACCATCTTCATCAGAACCTATGTAACTACCCCCAAATAAACAGACACCTACAACTCTTTTTTCCAAGTAGCTTAATTACAGGGATCGTTGATCAATCCCACATATACTCTTCATTCCCAGGTAATGTGATCTCACCCTGGACGACAGCTGTATAATTTTCTGTTTTATAGGATTGTCAGAGAAAGAAAGGTCTCATCAAACAATGCTGCTTTACCTCTATTTTCAATCTAAGTTTATGATGTGATCTGCAGTTACTAGTTTAATGGGGTGGGAAACAAGGAAGACCAATTAAACAAGGAAGGTGGAGTGGAAAAACATGTAACTGGCAAATACAAGAGATTTTATTATAGACTCGTCATATGTCAGTTTCAATGAATGGGACCAACTAACTTCAGTGCAACTAGGAATTGGCTCAAAGTAAGTTAGGAAATAAAATCTGATTTATTGTCTTTAGTATGATTCCCCCAATTGAACTCCATGCCAGAATCATGGCTTTGTCTCAGTCTACCCCACTTTGCTAAATAACAAACCATGCCTGACAAGCAGCTCAGGGTTTTCCCCAAAGGTATCCTAGTCTGATTACAAGCATGGGATTGTTGACACAAACAAGTTGCACCATTCTAATTTAAGGTGTGATTTTAAACCGATTTAGTTTTAAACTGTTGCAAAAGGCTTTGCAGATACTGACTTCAGTTGAAGAGTGTCTTATTTAAATGTAGTACAAATGAATTAGGAAACCAAAATAAGCCATTCTTCAACTGAAATTAGCACCCACCCAGCCTATTGCAATTTCTTCTGTCGACAAGGCCTGGCACTCTAATAAGGACAGACATTTAATAATGTTCAAAATAAAAACTAACTTCCATAAGATCAGTACAAACCCACCGGAAAGCACCGCACTGATTGCTGGAGTCTGATTAGAGTCTAGATGCTGGATTTTTAACTACATAATTGCTGTCTTTACAGGGATCTGTGAACGCTATAACGTAAAGCCACTGATGCATTGTGAAGGTTGTTTTATATGGATACTTTTTTAATGTAATTGTTCCTTTGTGCCATCTTGAAGGAGGTACAGGGAATGCAGCTGACAAGGTATTGTAAAACAAAAAAGCAATCTTCTTCTTCCATCTCCAGGCTGAACAGCAGAAAAAAATTCCTAACAGTGAGGGGTCTATTAGACTGTGGAATAATCTCCCCATGGGAAGTAGCAAAAGCCCCACTGCATGAGTCATTTAAAATCTAGACAAAGCACTTGAGAATTCACTGTAGGAAATAATCCTACTCTATTCTAGCTGGGGAGTTGGATAAAATGTCAGTATAGATATTTTCTACCTCTAATTTCTATGAACAGTGGGGGCCGCTCTGGTGATTATATGTACTGTAGGCTACCCGCTGTAAAACATTAAGCTTTGCCTTAAGACAAATATGTAATTGGTACTATAAAGTAATGCTGTTTTATTGAAGCTTGCAGATGAGGTAGTGCCTGAAATTAACCACATATTACTGAATGTTATCTGCTTATTTTTGGGTACAGTTCTGTGCTCATTAGCTATATTGTAAAACGGAGTAAAACTTTCCCAGCATCATTGCTGAACAAGAAAGCCAGTACAATATGTTCTAAGAATTCACAGCTCAGGAACGGCAAGACACATTATACACAACCCCTGATTCCTGCTTATAAATGACATCTCCACTGCATAGGCTGATAGAGATTGTGGAATCCTGATCAGCTAACATGAGGCTGTAGTGAGGAGAGTTGGGGGACATTTTATTATGCTATGATCAAAGAAGGGTGGCAGCAACTAATCCCTCTGCAGAGCCCAGATTCAGCCCTAAACCAATGTATTCGGCTACCTAACGTCTCCATTTGGAGGGCAAGGTCTGTCCAGTTGACTAGTCAGTTTGGAATGGCCCCAGCCCCTCCATTATTTGAGGCTCCATTGTTACCTGAGGAAACAGTTTATCAAGAGCATCTGTGGAAATGGGAAACTCTGTAGTGATGTAAACCACAAACTATGCTAAAGGACAAGGGCTAGGGTGAGTACTTACTTTCACTGGAAGGGATCCAAGATTGAAGTGAATATTGCTGTATGAAAGGTAGAGAGTGATTAAAAAGGGGGCATGATTAACTATATTCCACCCCACCTCATGCCCCGCTCTTTAATTCACTTACACCAAGATTTTAAAAACCTAAAGTTAGTTCCCCATATCACCCTGATTTCCAGAGATTGCCAAGCATCCAATTTTTCCTACTGAAGTCAACAGAAAGTGCTGGTCCTGAGCATATTTGAATCCTATTATTTATTCATGAACCTATCTTTAGTCCCCTGTTTTTTAAAATCTTGGCCCTATTCTGTATGTGTAAGCTTGTTAAAAATAAAGTTAAAAAAAATCTACATTAAAATTTGCTTTTACTGAGATAGGGAAAGGGTACTTACCACACAGCTCCTTTGTATCCACATTGCTGTCAGACGGAAGATGCAAGTAAAGGGAGAAAGCAGAAAAACGAGTGTTTAATATAAAGGAAATATAAAGGACCTATGTAGAATTTTCCTAGGTTTATCATTAGAGATGGAACAAATGCTCACAAACTTTGGGAAAGTTCTGATCCAGATCTCAACTTTATAGCTCAATCTCATCTCTGTTTAATACCCACGCTTCTGATAAACCACCCTCCAGCTAGCTATTAACAGTCTTTCATGGTTTCAAGCCTTTAATAAGTTCTTATAGCAGAGCAGTGCCGGTGCCAGACATAATACAATCTGGATACACACAATACAGACTCAGTGGTGAGAGGTCCCTCAGCTGCCAAGTCTGGAAGGAGCTGTGACATTATTAATCATTATTATAAGCATTTATAAGGCACCGATTACCATCTCTGGGACTTTCTTCTCAATTTGAACTTTTGTGAGATTTGCCAGAGTGTGACTATATAAGCAGCTTCCCATTCTGGTCACGTTACTCCTCAAGCGCCCATTACAGGAATTCTTGCACCTTCTCAGATGGGATCCTAGACTACTGGATCATTCCTCCAGTCTGGTCTGGCAACTCCTATGTTCCTACTTGTTTAGCAACAACGGCTCTTAATGGATTTTAAAAAATAAAAATAAAAACCAATGGACACATTTCTAGTCTTACATTTTGTAAAATGTTCTTTTCATAAGAACGATGGTCCAGACTATCCGGGTTCTGAATGCTTGAGGGAGCAAAGAGCCTCCTAACCCTTGTCCCCCTGCGTAGAAGCCAGGTATAACTACAATCCTTGAAGCTTACTGCACACAATGCAGCCCCCTAGGCATGCACATACTACATGTATGTAAACAGTGTGCACACATGTAGAGCACGAAAGATCAGGAATTAAAGTTTGCAACTAATCTATTTGTCATTCAAATCCCTCTACTATTGCAATCCCCATTTGAGACTTGAAAGGAATTTGAAACATTTTCTTAACAGAATTATTCTTTGTCAATCCATTTATATCCTGGAAAGCTACAGTATTTGCTTAACTGAATTCAGTCTTGAGCTGCCCGACCTGCCAATGTAAGTGGAATATGGAGAAAGAGGTTTTTAAACACTTATTTCATTACTGGAGGTCTCTCTCAGTCTTACTGCCACCACCTGCTAACTCTCTGGAAGTGCACATGGTACCTTGCGTCCTGGGAAGGCTTCAGTTAGAAGCAGCCATTGGCAAATATGGCATTATAGTTTCAACATCAGCTCTACAATGGAACCGAGAGAGGCATCCATCTCTGCCATGCAGTAACATGCATCTGGCACGTCCCACATGTCGCTCCCATTCTCTCGAAATTCTGTTTTTCCTTCATGGATTCTGGGAGACAAAAGGGGGTTCTGCTCTCCTGGCTGCTGGTAGGTTTCTCTTCTTGTACTCTCCTTTGGATCACTGACATTTTCCCGTCTCTTTCCCCAACACCTTTTTAATCTCATACCAGCTGCTGTGGCCCTCCCTTCTCCCTGCTTTGAAGCTTTCCTGACCTTACCATTCATTGTAGTTCTTTTCTCCGGGTGTTTAGTGCAGCTGTGACAGCTACTGTGACAGCCCTCTTTACAGGAGCACGGAGAGAACGGGAAAGGTCCCAAACATGTTTCCCACTTTGGTAATGATTTGGGGGGAAGGAGGCGGAATGAAGTTGTAAAAGCTTGGAAGGGGGTGTGGGAAGAAGAGAAAGGGAATCTTGATTCCGGCCACCCATCCCTGTTTTCTAGCTGTGTACGTGGAAATTTCTCCACAGAGTTGAATAGTCTACAGAACACCCACCACTTCCCTTAGGAGACTGTTTAACATTAGAACAAACTTCCTTAAGGCGTGCCCCCGAGCTCAGTCAACTAACCAAGAACCTTCCTGAAGAACAGCACAACCAAACCTGAATATTGTACTCCGGGGCGGCCCTGGACTAGCTGCCAGCAACTGGCGCCCCAGGCGAACCATGCAATCGGCGCCCCCACCCCCAAACCCCAAGGGCAGGTCTAGGCTGAGGGTTTTGGTAAACTGGGAAACATTTTGCCCCTTTTTTTCCTTTTAATGTTTTTAAGCATTTTTTTTTAAAACAGAGGATTAATTATTCGATTTGTCCATCTGTCCAACCAATGTTTCTGAGATCAGATAAAATAGACACACGAAATTTTCAGAATAAGATTTGTACACGACAGCTAGATGATATTTCAGTCCGATTTCAAATAAAAATGCATTTAAAATGTTAATTATAATTTTTATTATTACAAATCCAAAATCATCCATTATGCTATCCTGCTTTAACTGCCATTACCACCACATCCAATATAGAAAGAAATAAGAAAACTCTTCAATGAACTTTAACCTGTATTTACAAAACACTCTGAATAAAAAACACTCTGTGCTCGTAAAACATGACTTTTCTTGCTTTAAGTTTTGAAAATTCAGTCACTAGTTCTTTTAGATCCAGTTTTCCAGCTATTTCATGCTCTATTGACACTGTGGCAAGTCCAACAAGTCTCTCTTGCACCATTGTTGATATGTTTTTATCAATTTTAACTTTCAGAAGCTACGTTCCCCACTAGCTACGGAAACTGGCAAAGTTAAAAGAATGCCTAGAGCTATAAAAATGTTTGGAAAACTGTCCGTGAGTTTATTTTCAAAAACAAACTTCAGTACTTCTTCAGGAGTGGAATGTTTCTTAAGTCGTCTTGAAAAAGCCTGAAGCTCACTACACAAATCTGTTGCATCAATGTCTTTTGAATTTTCGTGAGTCAATGACGACTCCAGTTTTATACAAAATTCTCTTATCTGTTTTGCTGTTTTCTTTTGCAAGCTGTGAATATCATATAGAAAGCCAAATTCTGACTCTAGCTGCTGCATCTGTTGAAATCTTTCGTCAACCGAGTGAATAGCAGTATCAAGGACTGCGAAGTAGAAATTCACTTTGAACCTTTGTTTTGGGTTCTGAATGGGTGTGTCTCGTCCTTCATACAAAAACTGCTGTTTCTTTTGCCGAATGCAAACTGACTCTGGTTCAAATTCTGTCGGAAAGTCTATTTCTTCAGCAAACTCGATAGAATCTACCAGTATTCTTTCGAACCCTTCATCATTTCTGAATTCCTCCAGAATATTTGTAGTTTGCTGCAGTTTTTGAATAGCAGAATTTATGTTCAAGTTCTTTTCCTGAAGCTGCTTACTAGTGAAGTTAATCTCGAAAAGGATATTATACCACAAAATGAGTGAAGTCACAAATTTGAACTTGGAAAGGCCATTTGCAAGAGCTTCCGCATCTGAACGTGCCNAGCTGCTTACTAGTGAGGTTAATCTCGAAAAGGATATTATACCACAAAATGAGTGAAGTCACAAATTTGAACTTGGAAAGGCTGTTTGCAAGAGCTTCTGCATCTGAACGTGCCGTATTGCCAGATGATCCAGTAAAGGTAGTATCATCAGAAATTTCAATTAGGGCATCATAAATGTTTCCAAGTTCATAGCAAAGAGGCTTCAAAGCATCAATGCGACTCTCCCATCTTGTCTGACTAAGTGGTTTCACAGTTAGAGAATTCACATGGCGAGTCAGAATCTTCCAATGGCGTGTTAAGCCTGAGAAAAAACACAAACATGTTGCACTGGGTCAAAGAAACTGCTTGCCTCCAAACAGCATCTAGCAGCATCACTGACAACCAAATTCAGAGAATGCGGACTGCAAGGAACGAAAAAGGCCCTAGGATTGATTTCCATCATTCTCCTTTGCATACCATTGTCTTTACCCTTCATATTACTCCCACTATCATAGTCTTGGCCACGTAAGTTTTCAACAGATAATGACATTGTTTCAAGCTCTTGTAGAATAGTTTCAGTAATAAATGCTCCAGATATCTCCTTCAGTGGTACGAAACCCCAAAAATGTTCCTTTATGAGCACTTCAACATTATCTTCATCTGCAGACTTTTCCATATCCACGAAATGAATGATCATCGTCATTTGTTCAACATGACTCACATCCGGTGTACAGTCCAGTATTATTGAAAAGTATTTTGCAGAATGGGCAACTTCCACAATTTTCTTTTTAATGGCATTTGCTAGGATTTGAATCACTTCATTTTCCATATTTTTTCCTAAGCAATGAATCTGTGTTTCATGATCAGTTATTTTACGCAGATGCTCCTTCATGACTGGATCAAACAAAGCTAGGTATTCAACAAATTTTTAAAAGTTTCCATTACCTGGAGTGTATAATTTTTTCATTTCTACCGTGGCCGCGGAATGCTAAATTTTGCCCAACAAGAACTCTCACTAAAGCAATCAGACACTCTAATATTTGTTGCCAATATTCTTTTTTTTCCCTTGATCATACGTAAATTTTCTTCATCAAAAGTTTTTCCTTTTTTCAACCGTAATTCAAGTTCTTTCCAATTTTGAAAAGATTCCAAATGTTCTGTACTTCATTCATGTGAAGAGAGAATTGAAGATATGTTTTTCCAGTCCTTTGAACTATTTTCAGTAAGTGATGTACCAATTGCTTGATTTCTAAACAACTTGCAGCAAAAGCAAAACACAGAGTCAGTCCTTCGACACTGAATATTGTAACCAGTTTCAATGAATTTCTTCCCAATTAATTAGTTTCCTCTTGTAATGCTGAGCAGAGAATTTTCTTTTATTTCCATCCTTAGGGAAGGGAAATTCATGAACTTGTTCGGGTCCATGTTCCACGAGAATTTGCCGCACACTGTCCTCACATCTGGGCCATGAAGCTGGGTCCCCATACTGTAACTTGTTTGTAACTTCCTCATCCTTTCTTCCTTTTACTTAATTTACTTCAATTTCTGCATGTGTCTCTAAAGGTGAATAAATTTTCTCCACTTCCACATCAGTCTGATGCTTTGAGCTGCCTTCATCTAGAAGTAAGTTTCCATCATCTTGCGTTTCCAAACTGCTTCCATGTGGATGTGAGAGAACCTCCTCTCGATGTAATATACCTTCATCTTGATGTTCCAAACTGCTTCCATGCAGATGTGAGCTAACCTTCTCTCCAAGTAAAATTCCTTCATCTGGATGCTGTGAACTGCTTCCATCTTTATTTGGATTAAAGAGAAGATATTTCAGGAAGGATCCCTGCTGTTATGCTTGGTCCTTTTCCTTCTCAGCCTTTCGTTTACGACACTCAGCTCCTGAGGGTTTTCTTTTTCCTCTTTCTGCCATGGGGCATTTGAATATTGTTATGTACTGTGCTCCTGGAGTGCAAGCATTATAGCATTAAGGATGGCTGACACATCCACCACATGGTTGGTGATTTAAACCACATTGCAGCCATCCCAACACGTCTTAAAGGTTCAATGATTAGTAACATACACTCACTTACCTATGGAAACAGTTAGTTACAGCATTTACGCGGAAACAAAATGACCTTTTTCGACGTTATAACCTGACACCATTCGTTTGGAAAGTAATCCCCTTCCTCACGGTTACCTGCTTGGAGTGTGACGTCATAACTTTCATAGTCTATTAAGGGTTAATGCTGTTACTTTTCTTTTATGGACCTTATTTATTACAATTTCCAGCTATGCGACCTTGATGTATATTTGAGTTAAGTGTCTCTAGCATTGCAGCTCTTGCCGCTGGGGGATGTGTTTCATTGTGGCTGAGTTATTGCTTATCAAAATTGTGGAGTGGGTCATCTTGACCCTACGTCGCAAATTGAAAAAAAAAAATCGCTAAAATATTATTTATTTTTGCAGTAAATAAAAGATTTGACATATTAATAAATTGTCAGAAATGTAGAAAAATGAATTTAACGATATTTGTGCAATTTCCCCCCACCCTACTATCACCTCACTGGGCTACCAATAGGAATTCAAATGACTATAGCTTTGGCATCTTGCTGTCTTTTTCCTGGAGTTCACCTCTGTTCTAGCTTGATGTGTTATAGCTAGGAACATATCTGTGTGTGTGTAACTCTTTTTGTGCTGGTGATATTTAGGGGCTAACTTTGAAAAGAATCAATGCAATCTGCTCCCACATTTCCCCAACAGCTAAACACAGAAATAAAGAGTGCAAATTTTCACCACTAACTTCCTGGTTTGTGCTTATAGAGGCAAAAAAGACTCCTATTCTGCAATTTGATTGTGGATGCAAAATGGTAGAGGGACACGTTCCACCTGCAAAAGGGAAGCTATTTGAAAATATGTCCCAATCTTTCCAGATGAACTTTTCCATAGATGCAAGGCAAATGGAGAAAGAAGACTCTCAACTTTTCTTTTCACTCTAGTTCTCAACTTGGTCTTCCCGTAGGCCCCTCACCTTCTGGTTTTGGATCCACTCAGGAATTGGATCCACCCTCATACTGTATCAGGACACTGGTCCTTACAGATAATTGATTGCCACTCAAGTGTCCAAACAATTCTCTCAGGAGCCCCAATTCAGCAGTCCAGCCCTGTTCAGTCAAGTACTAAAGCACATGTTTAACTTTAGGCACATGTTTAAATTCCATTGACTTCAATGAGATTTTTGTATGTGCTCAGGTGCTTTGCTGTACTTACGCATGTGCTTAAATGCTGTACTGAATTGGGGCCAAGGTGCAGATATATGGCTCATGTGCCTCTCACTACAGACCAAAGATATACCAGTTCTCCTCCGTGGCTGAGTAGGTTCAGTTTTCCAGATTGGATTTTCCCACCATATATACGTGCTCTGTGTTTTGCTTTGTAGATACATACCGAAGGATTGAGCTGTACTAACTCTTAACTGTACATTGAAGTGTGACACAGTAGGGAGTGGGGCGGACTGACTTGGGAATGTCGTCTAGTTTTACTGGGACTGTCTGCATGGGGGATGGGATAGCAGGGGATGACTTTACTTGAGGGACAATACCTTCTGCCCGGGGAACTGGACAAAGGCTGGAGGAGGAGCCGGGGGGCGGCTGGAAGGAGACGGCTGCAATGGAGTTTCAGTTTGAAGCTGGCTGGGGAAATGGAGAGAACCCCCAGGGTTGGGGTCTAAGCTCCCTGCCCCGCCCAGAGGGACCCAGCTGAGGGGTCCTGGTTGTACCTACGAGCTCTGCTTGGGACTGTGTTCCTGTCGTCTAATAAACCTTCCATTTTACTGGCTGGCTGAGAGTCACGGGGAATCGCAGGAAGTGAGGGTGCAGGGCCCTGACTCCGTGACATGAAGTCAATGTCATTCTTGGATTTTACTTTAAACGATAACTCTCTTTTCCTCTCCACATGTCACGTACGGCCCCCACTTGCCATCTTTTTCTGATTTTCTCTCCCATTGGCAGTTTTTTGTTTCCTGTCTTTGGATTCCTTCTACCCAATAAACAGCGAGAGACACAAATCTCTTATTCAGTCACATACATGAACAAGGTAACCACTGAAGAATCAGAGCTTTCTCTGCTTGGTGTGACAAAAAAAATCCTCAGTCAGTTCTTTCGCATCCTTGGTGCTACTTTCAATGGTACATTCAAATATACTCCCTGAATAGTAGGAACAGGCTGCTTCTCCTTTCTATATGTTCATAAACAAAGTGATTTCAATTAACACAAGTAATACTGTATTAACTCTTATTTTAACCATTTTAAGCATATGCTCCTACATAACAATATTGGTGTGGGGTTTTTTTTAAAGTGTTGTTTTATTTTATAAAGAAGAATTGTCTCCAGACTCAGCCCTGGTGCTCAAATACAGATCTTTATGGGTTTCATGCATCCAGTGAGGTGGGCTGTAGCCCACAAAAGCTTATGCTCAAATAAATGTGTTAGTCTCTAAGGTGCCACAAGTACTCCTGTTCTTTTTGAGATCTTTATGGGTGAATTATAAAAATTATAAACCCCATCCAAAGGTGCTTGCGGTAGGGTGACCAGATAGCAAGTGTGAAAAATCGGGATGGGAGTCGGGGGTAATAGGAGCCCATATAAAAAAAGCCCCAAATATCGGGACTGTCCCTATAAAATCGGGACATCTGGTCACCCTAGCTTGCAGTGAAGATATTGACATCACCTTAGTCTAGAGTCATGAAGGGCATATGAGCCTTTTTATTTTTTCCTTCCGGTAAGTTGAATCTCAGCCAAGGCATCTTGCTGTATATGTCCCGAGAAGTCACATTTTGGATAATCTCTTCAAGGAGATTTCATTTGTTATCAGCCAAGTGAGCAACTAGTCTGTTTCCATCTTCCCTCCAATCCTGGAATATTTTTAGCAGTTTTTGGTCCCGATAACCGCTCTGGGCAGCAGAGGGAGATTAACTTCTATTTTCTTGCTGAACAGATTTATGGAAACCTTTTGAGCCCCTGTTTATTACTGGCATGAAAAATGGTTCTTCTGCTAAAAAGTTGTCACTTTATCTTAATTCCTTCTGAAATTTATCATCTCTCCTGAACTCAGACTAGTTCACTGAATCCTATAAAATTTCCAGGGCTACGGGGAGTTAATTTCCATGAACTCATTTTATTTTCTCATTAAAAAAATGCCATTGAAATGCTAAACATGCAGACGTGAGGCTTTGTTCGTATGGTCTAGCCTGCTTTAGAGAGAATAGTCCAAAGTACTTATGGAGCAAGTAATTGCTTAATTGGAGTCTTAACAATTTGCTTGGAGAAAAAACTCAGATAAAAAATAGGAGAATCCTTTTTAGTGGAGAAATAATTCAAAAGGGATGTAGCAAGTGTGGCCCTTGTCTACTGAAAGCTCACCAGTGCGGGCTAGATGATGCAGTGAGTTAATTAAATAGCCTTTCACCTCTGGAGCTCTGGCTTGCTGAAGGGACAACTGTAATATTTGCGGGGGAAGGCCCCTTACTTAGGAAAGTACTTTCCTAACAGGGGTAAGTAAGGATCAGCCCTGTGTAAGTGACTTAGGCACCTAAGTCACAATGGGACTTCAGTTCCTAAGTCACTTCTGAAAATGGAATTTAGATGTTTTTGAAAATTACACCCTGAGTTTCATCCTGGATCTAAGCCAATGGTTGTCCCCAGCCTGCAGTACCATGCCATTTTTTCTGCATAACTCTCAGTATCAAATCCAATACGAGGGGTAATATTTCTCTCTTGGGAAAACCCTCCATCTGCCTCCTTTAGTCTTGGCCCAAATGGTATTCATGCACTGACTGCAGAATGCTTCTCAATAAATGCCAGAATTAAGTATTATGTAAGAGATTAACAATGAATTAACACCTCAATTATAATTAGCTTGTGGTAACACCCAATCGGTGTGACGTGCTTTCCAAACCGAGTGGTGGACACACTCCTTAACCCCCCAAAGATCACACCATCTTTTACCAAAAAGGAAACCTACTAGCCTCAGGAACAGAGCCAATTATTTTACTGACTCCTAATAGCATAAGCTATGTCAGAAGTGGTCTAACCATGTGTTTCTGATCTTTGATGTACATGTGCATATCAACACACTGAACAGATCCCCCTGGAAACAAGACACCCAATGACAGGAAATACTGATGGACCAACTTCAAAAGGTTCCAGGTTCAGATGAGCACCTAAAAATTCAGAGGCTCACCCAAATGTTTTAGAGCAGTAAACAGACTGGAAATCTAGCAAGAGTGGGCTCTCTTGAGATGTTTATTCTTATTATCTTTGACTAGGCCAGAAAGGTTCTCTCACTTCATTTCCCCTATGAGTCCCTACAGAGAGGGGTGTGAAAATGAAAAGTTAGCAGAAGCTTTTCCATTCCTCAAAAGATCAGTTAAGTGCAGGCTAGTTCTTATTTTATCTGAATAGGTTGGGGCACCCCTGGTCTTATGTAGATTTCTTAATAAAATATTTCAAATACAGATTAATAATATCACCATACAGCTTGTGAAATCAACCGATTCTCTAATATGCATGTGCAATAGTTAATTTCACATCACCCACATGGCACATAAATAGTATTTTTCAACTACTAGTTAGGCTTTTAAATATATACTTAAGCATACATAGTATTTGCAATTTAAGCAAGTTGTTACTAACAGGCCCTTCAAGTTTTGTATACCCCCAACACTTTTGCATTGTCATATTCAATCTTAATATTGTAAAAATGGCTTTGTATTTTATTTATTTGCATGTAACTGTTTGTTTGTATCATGCTGGACTTTGCATGACCTCTATCCCATCTGACCCTTCCTGAAAAGAAGAGGAATATATAGTAGCTGAAAAAAATTGTAAGTAGCTTATATTCATATAAATAGTTTCATCCTGAAGGGTCTCAAAGTGCATGACAAGGCATATCCTGAATAATCACTGAAATAATATTCCACCCCAGAAGTGGTTACACCACCTAGCAGGAACAGTGAAGAGTATAGTATATCAACAAACAGCAGCTGGAAGTTATTTAGGGAGAATGTAATGACCTTAGTGTTTTATTAAGCCAATGTTGATACCCCAGAGCCTGTGAAAAATGAGTGTTCAGGATCTGGGTTTTAAATCTCATAGGAGAGATGGCACCTCCAACAGTGCAGAACCTCCTAGCACCATGCTGGGGCAGTGATGATTTGGAGAGAAGGTTGCTACCACTGAACCACCCACTCATTTCCTTCAGCGCTACAGGCTTCCCTTGGAGGTCTCCCATCCGAGCACAGATCAAGCCTAACCTTGCTAAGCTACTGAGATCTAACAAGAACATAGTTGCAGAATCAGGATTTTAAAAATTGAACATAATGAAGGACAATTCCTCCAGTCAACCTCATCACCCAAAAGGCTCAAAAAATCCCACCGAAAGTTCCATTCTCATTTTTAGGGGGGGGCGGGGGAGGGCTTTAAAGTTTATCAGACTAGCTCTTAGCTTGTCTGAGAATCTGCTTATAATTTTAACCATATTCCCATTAATAACATATTTAATTAAAGCATTTATTGAAGTCATAACACAGGCTTAATGAGAAAAATATAATAATGTTCGTGTAGAACTTGGTAAGAAGACATTATTAATACTGGAGTATTACACAGCTCTCCTCCTTAGTGTAGCTTTCACCTAGTTGATTTTTCTCTACAGGGAACGCGTCCCGTTTATCTAGGCAAAGTGCAAACCACAATAAAGAAAGTGATCTTTCAAACCTTTTAAGAGTCAAGCTTTCTTGTATAACTTGGGTAATTGTGACTTCCCCCATCCAGTGAAGTTAGCGTCCAAGGCATGCTCCATAAATCTCTCTCGGAGATCACATCACAAATGTGGGGTAGGATCTCCTGATCCATAGTTGAGCTCTGAGAACAAAGTCACTAGAAAATTTAAGTGTCCCTCTTGGTTTTTCCAGCTCTTCAGCAGACGACACAGAGTCAAGCTTTCAAATGGGTGCATGCAAAAGTGCACCTAGCCAACGTAGGTATACAAATGCACCTGATGCTTGTGCACATGCATGTCTATATGAGTGCACAATAGCAGAATATTTGCATGCCTACGTCTAGAACATGTGTGCTTGTACCACTGCCAGTCTGAAAGTTTGACACCTGGAGCCAAATTTCAGTCCTCCATTGCCCAAGAATAGGCTCATTGACTAGTACTGAGGACTAGTATTCATGCTGTCTCTGGAAAGGTTGGTAATGGGGCAGGGAGAAGACAAAAAATGCTTATAACAAATGTTCTAAGGGCTTGGCTGAGAATAACTATTGGTGGAAAATGGCAGGGAGTTCCCTCCAGCTACTGCTTGCTTTGGTAAGTACAACATCACATCTTCAGTAGAGAAAGGAAGGATGGTCCAGTGGTTAGGGTGTTATCTTAGGAGAACTAGGTTCAATTTCCTGCTCTGCCACACAATGCCTGTGAGACCTTGGGCAACTCACTTATTGTCTCAGTTCCCCTCTGTAACACAGGGATAACAGCACTGCCCTACCTGACAGGAGTGTTGTGACCATAAATACATTAAACATTGTGCGAGCTGTACAATACCTTAAATTAATAGAGTCAGAGGTATTAAACTTCACTAGTTTTCCATTCAGAATACAAATACTTGATTTTGTATATATTATATATATATCCCAGCCTCATAGTCCATTTCTTCTTCATTATTCTAACCTAACAACTTGTAATGGAGAAATCTGAACTCCAACAACTGAAGAGCAAGTACAGATCAGGGTTCTCTCTTCCCCTGAATTCAGGTGCTAAATATTGATTAATGCTGATGTTTTGCCCGAGGCAAAGCCCAGCATATATCTCCACACATATTATTTTCCTCCTCTGAAATGATTCTGACAAAAGGATTACTAGGGTGTTCTTATTGGGTGCTTCAGAAGCATGTCCTGAAGAATTGTCTAGCAGCTTTATTCATTACACAGCACTACTTTTCACAAATAGTGCTTAGACACAGTGCCTGATGTGAGTATTGAACACACTGTGCATCATGTATCACTTGTACGGCGTTTCTCTGCAAACTGAATACAAAACCACATCTGGATTGGAGATTTGCTGTATTATTCCCAATGACGTGTGAAGATTTTCTAGAGTTTGGCACAGGGGACTGTATATTCCTGTCTATGCCACTGACTCATTGTGTGATCACTTAACTTCTCTTTTCCTCATTTTTCAGGGCGTTATTGCATTTGCATTCCTCCTCTCTTCTGATTTATGGCCATCTTCTCCGATCTCCTACACAGTGCTAGGGCTGTCAAAGGTTGCTGTCCTTTGGTTCACTTTTATCACTGCATTTTTATTGGCCTTTCTTCTACTACTTAAGGAGAACAGAAAAAGTTGGTTCAGAGTGAAAGAATAAGATGGAAGAGTGGAGCATGAAATTCCCCATTTCCGTTTTTTAAATAATCAATGGAAAGGAGCCGTAGTGTATGAAAATGGGAAGGGTGAGCGAAAAGTAATGTGAACTCACAAGATACAAATACATCAAAGACTCTTCTTCAAAGCGCATCTCATGCAAATTGCTGTCTGGATGGGCTGTTCAAATGTCAATCAACACCTGATCAGCATCAGCTGAAGTTAATAACCTTTTCTTCTTTGGCAGATGAAAGCCTCGCAGCAGCCTGCCGCTGACTCAAGGCAGGCTCCCCCATTAGGATAAGGGAGGTCTTAAAAAGAGAGAGGCAGTTTCTGATTTGCATCTCCAGCACACAGATTTGTTGTTTGCTGGGAAGCCTCTTGTGCCATTTCACCTGAGAATAGAAAAAATTATCCTTTGATTTTTTCAAGCCCATCCAATACTTTTAGAGGCAGAGACCCAAAACCATCAGGTGCAGCTGGAAAACGTTATTATTTCTGATGATCCTTTTAGTCAAAATAGCAGCAGCCATAGCGCTCTGAGCCAGCTTGCCTCTGGACCTAGTGGGTGGGGAACAAGCCACCCCTAACTTCTGCGCCTCCCCTCCATAAGGTCCGGGACCCAGGACTGCTCAGTCTCTGCACCCTGGGGAATGCCTAAACGGTTCCCTCTATGAACACACCTCGCTCCCCGCAAGGAAGCACAAATCATCCCAAGTGGGGACAGGGAGAAGTTAGAACCATGGCTTTCACCGTCCTACCCCTGCGCACCTCTGATTCTGCTTTAAAGACCCGATGTGACACTCATGTCCAACCGGCAGACCTTACACTAAGATTACAGTGAGTTTTTTAAAGTAACAGCTTTATTTTACTTATCTTTCTGGACACTCATAATTGATTTATATATTACATCACAGTGGAATGATGTCCTAGCAGCGAAGGCATTGGACTGGGACTCAAATGAACTGTATTCAGTTCCCAGCCCTGCCACTGACTTCCTGGGTCACCTCTGGCAAGTTACTTCCGCTCTGTGACTCCATTCCCCCAACTTGAAAAATGGAAATGGTACTTCCTTTCTCCCATCATTTATCTGTCTGGCCTATTTGGACTGTAAGTTCTTTGGCACAGGGATTGTTGCTTACTATATATGTCTACAGTGCCTAGCACAATGGGGAACTTACGTTGGTGGAGGCCTCTAGGTCCTACCGTAATAGCAGCAATAGTTACAGTAAATGTTTCTTTGCACAGCCACCATTGCTATAAGATGTGGCTTTCTACAAACCAGGTGGGAAAGTGGGATAGACAGAACTTTTTTCTGAAACAACCTAACGCTAGTTTCCTCCTACCGAATGATTGTCCTTTTAAGGATTATAGAGAATGGTGCTGAAGAAGTTGTTTGCTCAGAACCCTGTAGTGCAAAGTTCTTGGGGTCCGTATAGTTGGAGGGCAGATCCTTCTCTAGACAGATGGTAATTAAATATCAAAAGGGCCCAGGTCTCTTTATTTCTTACCTCCAGGTTTGGATTCTTCAAGGATTTTTTTTTTTAAGTCTAAATCCTACAAAGTATATGCTCAAAGGAAAGCTACAGTAGGTGAATTGCCTCAAGTTGTTTTCAGAATTCCAGGTCTCTCAACCTCACAGGACTCTGGCATTCCACCCTAACAAAACTTTATCCCAGTTTTCCTTCAAAGGTCCTCATCCTGCACCATTACACACGACTCCTCACATGTCTGAAGTCAGTGAGCTACTCGTGGGAATAAGGTTTAGAGACCTCATTATTAGCTGGAGAAATTCCAATCATGTCACTTAGCTACGAGACCAAAATTACATTTTAAATCACTTTGCTAAATGTTTGACTTTCTCTTTATGTGTTTAAAAAAATAAAATAGGTACTGGTGAGACACACAAGAGCAGAATGTTTCTCCAGTCTCCTGCTACCTGTCATGGAGCACGTGTGTCACTGTTCATATGATAATTCATTGTTGACCAGAAATGGTGGGTTATGGCTGTTGGGAACCCAGTTCAGAAATGCTCTGGTTTTACAGTCAAACTATTTTATGGAATGAAAAAATGTATCACACCACCTACAATTTACCCAGAACTAGCTTATTATTAATGCTATCTGTATTTCAGAAGTGCCTAGAGCAGGGGTGGGCAAACTTTTTGCCCGAGGGCCACATCTGGCTATGGAAATTGTATGGCGGGCCATGAATGCTCATGAAATTGGGGGCTGGGGTGTGGGAGGGGTGAGGGCTCCGGCTGGGGGTGTGGGCTCTGGGGTGGGGCGGGGGTGTGTGGCTGCAGGCTCTGGGGTGGGACTGGGGATGAGGGGTTGGGGGTGCAGGAGGGTGCTCCAGGCTGGGACCAAGGAGTTCAGAGGGCAGTAGGGGGATCAGGGCTGGGGCAGGGGATTGGGGCACGGGAGGGGGTCAGGGGTGCAGGCTCCAGGTGGTGCGTACCTCAAGCAGCTCCCGGAAGCAGCAGCATGTCCCCCTTCTGGCTCCTACGCGGAAGCGCGGCCAGGCAGCTCTGTGTACTGCCCTGTCTGCAGGCGCCTGCAGGCGTGGTTCCCAGCCAATGGGAGCTGTGGAGGCAGTGCTTGGGGCGGGGGAAGCATGTGGATCCCCCTGGCTGCTCCTACATGTAGGAGCTGGAGGGGGGACATGCTGCTGCTTCCAGGAGCCACAGCACACGCAGAGTGGGGCAAGCCCCTGACCCCGCTCCCTGGCTGGAGCGCCAGAGCGGGGCAAGCCCTGGACCCTGCTCCCTGGCGGGAGTTCGAGGGCCAGATTAAAATGTCTGAAGGGCTGGATGTGGCCCCTGGGCCGTAGTTTGCCCACCCCTGGCCTAGAGACACCAACTGAAAACTTGGACCCAACATACTTGCCACTGAACAAACGCATAGGAAAAGACAGTCCCTGTCTTGGAGTGTTCAGTGGCAAGTATGTTGGGTCCAAGTTTTGGAGAGGGGAAATGATTTGCTTAAGGTCACATGCCAGGCCAGGCCGGGCCTTTCCAGTCCCCTGACTCCCAGTCCAGCACCCTACCCCCTAGACCATACTGTCTCTCCTTTTTTGATTCTAGAGCCAGATTGCGCATCAGATGCTCATGTTTAAATCTCATTGAAATTAACTGCAGCTGAACGTGCATCTCTGAAGGCAAAAGGTGGTCTTTCTTGGCCAAAGTCTGCCGTTGAGAAATACATGCAAGACAAGTTAAAGAGAAGTTGTCTGTCCATACGTCCACCAGCTCTCTTTTAAGTTAAAGTTTAATGATAATACTTTAGATATTTCCTAAAATGTCATAGCACCCTGGTCTCAGACAGCAACACTTGCCGCTACTTTATATGTGATAAGAATGCTCGGGTAGCAAGGACTATATAAAAACCACATGATCCAATTATTCAGTGCATTGAATAATTGGACGAGCAATTCTTAACCAGTCCCCAGCGGAGCGAGTGGAAGGTTCTGCCTGAAAGTCCCATCCAAGGAGCCGGAGAGAGGAGCACTAATTCTACAGTAAGGATCAGAATGACACCTGCATTCCTTACACTGAGAAATCGCTATGGGAAAAAGCCTCTCTCCATAGGATGGGGTACATTCCAGCAGGCTTAACATGGAATAAGCAAGATGAGCTGCTTTATCATCCTGAAATCCTTGCAATTTAATATTTTAATTACTCATGCTTATATAGAGAGAGACAGGAGCTTGATAACGGATGTCATGCTTGAGAGTAACTTGGTATAATTTCCCATGTTCTGTTTACTTATATTTGTTAACACACCTAAATATTTGTTGTTCCCCTTCCTTTCACCAACTGTTTAGAGATCTGTATACAGTGTAGTTGGAGCTGTGTTGGTCCCAGGATATTAGAGAGACAAGGTGGGTGAGGTAATATCTTTTATTGGACCTCACCCACCTTGTCTGTTTAGAGATCTGTTATTTGACAGAGTTCCTTGGGGTAGAAATCATTGTGCTTTCTATGTTTGGAAAGTGCCCAGCACACTGTGGGAGCTGACACATCTACAGCCTGTACACTGGACATTCTCTCTCTGATGTCGATTGGCTGCTTGCTTTATCCTCTTCCTGCACCCTTGCTCGGCCTCTTCACTTTAGCCTCACTCTGCCTGTCCTCCATCTTTCCTTACTTTTTCTGCCCATTCCCCTCGGTTTTCTTTCACCTTCCCTTTAAGTAGTCCCTTCCTACCTTCCCTTCTCACCCAATCTCCCATAAAACATTATAAACATGGATACAAAAAACTAAAATCTAAAACCCGCCCCAATTTTTATTTTTAAGTCTAATAATGTTTGCTAGTCATCACCACTCTATTCATTTTCTGTGATGCATCTTTCTGCCACCACCTAGTCTGTTTTGTCTCTTTAGACTGCAAGCTCTTCAGGGCAGGGACTGTTTTTACTCCGTGTTGTATGCATAATGGGGTGCCCAGCCTTGGTTGGGTGCGTAGGCACTGGTGCAATACAGTTACTGTTAATAGATATTATCTAATTCCTCCCTCCCCACCTTATTTCCTTCTCTCCCTTCAGTTTCACGCAGCTTTTCAAAGTGAAAGCAGCAATGCAAAGAGCCCTAGAGCAGTTACAGCTCATTTCCAATATGCCAGGGTTCCAGCTTCACTGCGCATTGATCGCAAAGTATTGCAGCTTGCTATCTGTATTGTCACAAGAGTCAAGAAATCCAATTTGTTGTTACTCCTACTTCATAATTCTGAAATGAAATGCGTAAACCAAAATCCTGTGATGTGATGTTATGTTAAATTAGATCCCAGAAATCAATTGCCTCTTAGCATACCATAACATTGACACCAAAGCAAGGTGCACTGCAATCTTATTTTACAGTATATTAAAAACGGTACAGCTATTTCCTTCCCCTTGTTTCTCTGACATAGACAAAGAGAGAGTGAGCCAAATCCTAGCCTTAAAAGCAACTGGAGTTTTGCCACCGTCTTCAGCAGAATGAGGATTTGGCTGTCTATTTTCGCCATAGCCTAGTACAATTTGCATAGCATTCGAATTGTATACGGCGGTATCATTACAAATCCTAACATTCACCTTTACAGAATTGAAACAGTAAATTAATAAAATCTATCAAAAAAAATCAAAACAAAGCCCCAGGCAGAGTTTTCACCCTGAAAAGGGAGAAGGGCTAGGGACTCCATGAAGTCCACTAGGGACTTTGCTATTGATTGTGTGTAGAAGGTGCTTAGATACTATGGTGCTGAGCAGCAGGGTAAAACCCTAAGGTGGACAGATAAGTTCTTAAATTAGTTAAGTTTACTGTGGTAGTTCCCAACCTAAGTACTGGAAAGCTGAGTTCCCACTGTCATCCACTCTACATTTGCTCAGAGATTTTGGGGTTAGAAGGATTTGATAGCTTTAGGGCCAGATTGTAAGAGAAGTGACCAGGTGCAGCTTTACTGTTTGATATGGAGATATACCAACCTATCTCATAGAACTGGATGGGACCCCAAAAGGTCATTGAGTTGAGTCCAGCCCCCTGCCTTCACTAGCAGGACCAAGTACTGATTTTGCCCCAGATCCCTAAGTGCCCTCCTCAAGGATTGAACTCACAACCCTGGGTTTAGCAGGCCAATGCTCAAACCACTGAGCTATCCCTTCCCCCTTAAGGGGGGAAAAAGTAAACAACTAGCATAAAGGGTAAAGAATTATGGCTTCTTTCATGGAGATGCCAGTCAGTCACAGCCAGGATATCCATGAATGAAATTAAAATTGAACAAAGCACAAAGTCTTAGAGACATGTGTTTGCTTAGCACAATACCCTAGCTGGACTCCAGGAACTTTCATGGAGAGCTCAGGTCAGGTACAGTGCTATGCTAAAAAGATAGTGAAGGCAAATGGAAGGTCCCTGAGGCTGGAAGTAGAGATTCCCCCCTCCCTCGCCCCCCCCCCCATTGCATCCAGTTAATTCCTTCTGATGCTGACATAGTTGTGTTCCCATTCTATTCCTCCTTCTTCCGTTTCCCTTAGGAGGAGATCAGGTAAGGGCCAAGGAATGTGTTCATTTTAGGAATAAAAATCCTGCTTTCAAAATAGGTTCCATAACCCAAATTGCTGTTTGCCAGGCTGTCTCTGTCTCTCTGTTCCCATTGCTGCTGTTGCTACGACACAAATAATTTACTTTTTGCAAATTATTACTTTAACATTTTTTGCTGGATCTCACTATTACCGCTTACTGTATCATTATCCCATATGGCAAGGGACTAAGACACTCGTAAACAATACATGTGGCTACCACTAACACCTCCCAGCCAGCTGCTGTTGCAATTATTTCCCTGCTTAAAACATGTGTCGGAAAACCCTAGTCAATGCAACATTTGTTTTGTGCAGCCTATTTTGTGCTGCAAAAAGGATTGCCCTTCTGCTTCCCCTAGATGGTGAGAATATTAGCAAAGCCCCAGACAACGTGATTAGTGACTGATGATTTTGGATGACTCAATTTGACATCCTTAAAAGGTCCAAATCTTCCTAAAGCACTGAGCATCCACTCCTATTAGTAGCCACCTAGTGCCCTTTAAAGGAGTTTCAAGTCAGACGCCCAAAAGCTGAGGTGCCCAGAAATCACTGTCACTTTTGAAAAATCTTGGCCAATATAAACAAACAGTCCAAGGAGTGATACACGGCTCTCCAGTGATCAGGACTGCAGTCAGTCACCTGCTGCTCTGAGTCCTATGAGCACACAGTCAGTATTCATAACGTATTCCAGTTTAATCCTTTGTTCATTTAACCGTGGCAAACTGACTCTCATGGTTCTGGTAACCAGCTATCCCTTACTTTCAAGGGTGCCCCTTATTTGCTGCCAAATAGTCCCGCTTCCTGTATAAAATCAATGTAGGAGGTACTTTGTTCTGTACTTCAACTGCAGTACAGGTCTGTCTTATCTTACGCTGGGGTTCCGTTCCGCGGTTAGCGCGTAAAGCGAAAACCGCATATAGTCGAAATCCCATTGACTTTAATGGCGGACGGAATCACCCGCACTACAGACACAGTACATAAATTGCTTTTTTTCTCTCTCTTTTGTGTGTGTGTGTTTTTGCCGACCGCGCAAAGCCAAAATCGCGCATGTTAAATGCGCGTAAGATGAGACAGACCTGTAATACAAAGATTCATGCACTGAGGTTCAAGGGTACCATACTGTGTATGATCTAGTACAACTAATACAATATTGTGGGGTGCCATTGCTCCAATACGTGGCAAACTTGTCACGTCGCTGCTATTGTTACTTGAGGTAGCTTTGATCACTCCTAAGATTAGAGCTAACCTAGCCAAGAAGTTTTTGTAACCATGGAATGCTCTGGAAAGCCTGTAACTGAAAGGTTTGCAGAACTTAATCACTTTAGTTTGATTCACATATACAGTGGAGTATTCTTAAGTTTGAGGTCATGCGCACATTAAATTGGAAGTGACAGTGACATTTGAAAGTGTCTTCTCTATGTACAGCATCAGAGGAGGAGTACTAGGATTTTCCTAGGAGATAACTCTAAGGAGTTTCATAGAATTTCCCCAATTTTCAACATCCGATGGCAAGTATTGCAAGCAGCAGCAGCAGAACTCGGGCTGCGACAATTCAGGGACATGCAAGCATCAGCCTTGTTTTTAGAAGTCCATCACATGGCAATAAAGTTTACAGGGACTGCAGCTAAGCCTAACAATAAATTGTTGTGACCTGAAGTACCCCATATTCACACCCTACACACTATTGTAATAATCTTCGTACAAAATATGCTCTTTGAGTTATCATTTGAAAAGTAATAATTCACAGATCATTAATATTCTTGTGCAATCTATGTACACAGTGTGTATTAAGAGTTATGGATATATGCTGGGATTATGACTAAAATGTGTTTAAATTGGGCATATCAGGGGGAGTTGGTAAACAATGGTTTGGGAGCTTTGTATTTTTTCAATCTATTTTTTTTTTTAAGTCTTGCGGTTTCTTTTTGAAGAAATTAAAGCGATTTTAAAGTTTTTAAAGTTAAATTGTCGAGAAAAAATGTCTTTCTGATCAACTTAAAACAAAGAATATGATTTTCCATCAAAATTGGGATGGAAAAATGCTCTTTATTACTATGATTGAGCCCAGAGTATAGTTTTGCAGTAATCACTACACCTTAAAATATTGGTTTAGAGAAGAAACCCTGTAACTGCAACCACACTATTGACAAACAGCAGTGCTGCTAATGCACTTCATAACGTGCCAGCAGGTGTGAGATAAAGGTTGGAGCAGTGTCCTCAACTTCTCTTCTCAACAGTAGAAGGGATATAGGTTTTAGGAGAGAGAATTTACACACACTATTTCCTTCAGCTTTGTTTCTAAGGAAATGAGAATGATTAACATTGATTGCTAATTAGTAATTGATTACTTATGGCTAAGGCTCAGATTTTGTCATGGTTATTTTTAGTAAAAGTCACAGACAGGTCACGGGCAATAAACAAAAATTCACGGAAGCCGTGACCTGTCTGTGACTTTTGCTGCTGCAGCTCCATGGTTTCCCCCCCCCACCGTGGTGACTGGGAGCTGTGGGGTTCCCTCTCCGCCCGTGGCGGCTGGGAGCTGCAGGGTGACCATATTTCCCAAAGAGAAAAACGGGACACCCCAGCCGCTTGCCCGAGGCATCCCCTGCACGAGGCTGTCACTGGAACCCTGAAGACGGCCCCCTCAGGAGTCTGTCACCTGTTGCTGGAACTTTGCAGGGAGTCCCCTGTCACCTCTCGCTCAATCCCTGCCAGGGCCCCACTGGCTGTCAGCTCCAGAGTCCTGCAGCCCCTGGGACTGAAGCAGAGAATGTCACTGAGGTCTCTGGAAGTCACGGAATCCATGACTTCCATGACCTTCGTGACATAAACATAGCCTTAGGGTACGTCTACACTACCCGCCGAAATCGGCGGGTAGCCATCGAACTATCGGGGATCGAATTATCACGTCTTGTCTGGACGCGATAAATCGATCCCCGAACGCGCTACTTCGAACTCCGGTACTCCTGCAGGACGAGCGGAGTTACCGGAGTCGACGTGGGAGCCGCGAACGTCGATCCCGCGCCGCGCGGACGCGAGGTAAGTCGCGTTAGTTCGAAGTAAGATACTTCGACTTCAGCTACGCTATTCTCGTAGCTGAAGTCGCGTATCTTACTTCGAACCCCCCCCCTAGTGTGGACCAGCCCTTAGTTATGGCAAGTAGAGATGAATTCCATAGTCAAATTATCATAGTTATAAGAAATGTGGGTCTAAAAAGTGTGTGCTATATTGGAACGCAGATGTCTTGATTTATACCACATTGTATACAAGCTGTTGCTATAGCATCTAGTGCTGGTGCTAATTATAAATGGGAAAAAGACAGTCTGCAGAAGATGGACTGCAATACACTTGTGTTTTCCTTGTGACAATAATAACACATATACAAACTAAGCTAAGAGAGCTTGAAGATTACTATATGAAGCATTCACATGTCCAGAAGTCTCAGAATTAAGGTTGCTGTTCAGTTTGAACCCTAACCCTTGTGCATCTTCTCTATGATGCAGTCTTCACTTAAATGGTCACAAACTATTTTTTGTCTCATTAAGTGGGCATGATGGTCAACTCTCAGTACATGAAATAGCTCTTCAGTATTAACTGTTTTTATTCTCATTGTTTTCTGGTTCTGTTTCATTCACTACACCCTACTGCTTCATTCCCCAGCTATATTCAGATTGCATATTGTAATACAAATGCAAAAGGAGACAGAGCAAAGGGGACATGTGTTGCCTCAATTCTGCCATTTCCATATGTCGAGCAGCATACAACTCCCATGAGAGCACTCAACTCCTCTGGTTCAGATCAGTATCAATCACTTTTTATTAGCCCCATAAATTCAACCAGATTATTATTCCTTTTAGGAACTGTGAAGTTAATATTTATTACCTGGAGTCCCCAACGCTGTGAAACAGCCGGCATCATTTGAAGCTAGTACCTCTCAACTATGAGAAGCCAAAAAGGGAATTGAACTCACAGATTACCATCTTTAAGGGTGCCTTTGTGCCCCACAAAACATAAGGAAAGAGAAGACACAGTTAGTTCCAAATAGCCATGTTCACTAACTATATTCCAACATACAAGATCTAGCTACATATATATACTTTTGTTCTGCTAGGACCTAGTGAGTTCTGCAATAGAAGATATGGAGGCTCCCTTGCGAGTTTCCAAACTATTTAAAGGAATACATACTACCCAGGTCCTACACATGACAAAGAGGTCTACACACAAACATCTGGGGAGTAATATGCTCCCTTTTATCCCACATTACTACCTTGGTATATTCAGCACACAGAATTAATACAACCCTTTAGTGCCTTTCCAGATGTGATCCGATAAGCTGTGGAGGCAGCCGATGCATTTGGTAAATGGTTTGTTGGTGAAAGTTATTCCCCTTCTGCTTGACTTGTTCTGCTGAAATGATTTCCCCTGTCACCTGACTGGACTGTACCAGAGAATTAACTACACTGGCTAAATGCTGTCTGAAGCAGAACAGTTTAGATCTCCCAGCAGTTCTGCTGTCTGCTCCAGGCACCAACACGCAGTATTAAGTATCTATTTACATAGTCAGTGGCAAGTGAACCAAAACCAGCTACTGGCTACAGTAAATAGTTGCTCAAGCAACTTAGAAACATTCTATAGAGAAGTTGAGAATTGCAGACTTCAAAGGGTGGTCCAGTAATGCATATTTGTTAAAAGAAACATGTATACACCAATCCAGTTCCCCAAGCTGTTTGTCAGTATCACTGGCTATGTGCCACTCCAGATACCACAGCCTTCCATAATCACTTGTTCCTTCAGGAAGCAATTTTCTATGTACCATAAGCAGAATCCCCAACATGCTGGACCAGTAGGGCCCATACAGGAGTTTCCTAGACTACCACCACCTCTTCCTGGGGAGCTAATTAATCTCCAGGATTTTCCATCTCTCTAAAGCACTTCTGATTCATTGTCTTCTCATGCAGCTTCCCCAACCCTGAGTGGCTGCTTATAGACAGGGTTAGTTTTCTTCCCAGTGGCCACCCCACCATAGCAGTCTCTCAAATATTTATGAACAGCCACTGCCAAAGTAATATTAATTACAGCAAAATAAACCCAAGGGGGGCAGATTTTTTGAAAGGAATGTATACTTACTGTGACAGTCCATCAAATAGCTAGTTACATGTCAAACTGGCCAGGAGTGTGTGGACACAATACCACAGAAGATACCGGTTTATTAAAGAGGAAAAGGAATGAGAATAAAAGCTGCTTTTAAGGATGCAGATTCTCAACTACTATATACAAGCATGCACGTAACCAAGGCAATCATTCTATTCACTCAGGGTGAAATTCACCCTCGTGCAGAAGGCACCTAGTGGTGCACAGACCTTGTGTGTTGGTCTTCTGCACAGGGATGAATTCCAACTTTAAGGTATTCTTTATTCACTATTAACACTTTTAAAAACTGGCTAGATGAAGGTATCCCGGGGATATTTGTGTAAACAGTAAGTCTAAGAAAAGAAATTGAAATACAGGAAGCTAGGGGATAAAAGTGAAACAAATATTCTGGATCCCATAAAAAAACCTGTAAAATCTTGCCAGTTAAAAGAGAAATAAGTATCACAGTAATAACAGATAGGGCATAAATTGGCACCGTTGCAGTAGCAGACATCTGTAATTCATTCATCAACAGTCACAATATGGCACGTCAGTCTGTTACTTGCTGCTAGAGCATCTTGTTTCTTCACACAGCTATGTTCAATGAAGAAACAATGAAAGAGAATTAGGATTTATTCGGTGGACTGAACTTTCAGTGCCGTATTTACCAAATTTTCTGTTGTATCTTAAGGCTATCAAAATACTGCAACAGGGCTGTGTGTTTAAGAGGCGTGTGGTCTGTGTCCTTATTCCCCTGTTTCAGTTATAAGATAAAATAATAGCGTAACTTGCTGGCAGGCAATGCACATAGGCATATGCCCCAAACTCCCTGCAGTCAGTAGCAGAAGTGCAAGGTGGGAGCTGTCTACCCTTATGCTGTTTCCTCCCAAAAGCCATGGAGAGGCCACTTCACTGGCCCTCAATGAGAAGCTGTGTAAGCGAGTCCTAGGGTGGCATCTACATTTGTACATGTATGATCTCTGTGCATAGCACCTCACAGAAATCATCTGGGCAGGGGGACACTGGGCAGAGGCTCTTGCTAGCCATATTATAAGTGTGCAACAACTCTGCTTTCAAAGATGCACACACGTTTGTTTTGGGGACCGACTTCACATCAAGAATTTGGCCCCTGGTTTGTATATGTGGAGGGAATAATCTGGTGATTAAATAACAGGCCTAGGAGTAGGAGGTTCTTTTTTCTGGCACTGCTACTGACTTGGGCCACTATAAAGCAAGGCAATCATACTTGCCCATGAGGAAACCCACTCATGGTCTATTGCAAGTGTTCTCAAACTTCATTGCACCACGAACCCCTTCTGACAACAAAAATTACTACACGACACCAGGACGGGGGACTGAAGCCTGAGCCTGCCTGAGCCCCGCTGCCCTGGGCAGGGGGGCCAAAGCCTGAGCCTCATTGCCCCCAGGCAGGGGGGGCAAAGCCCAAGGGCTTCAGCCCCAGGCCGGGGGCCTGTAACCTGAGGGCTTCAGCTTTGGCCCCGGGCAGTGGGGCTCGGGCTTTCACTTCAGCCCCAGGCCCCAGCAAGTCTAACGCCAGCCTTGGCAACCCCATTAAAATGGGGTCATGACCCAGTTTGGGGTCCCGACCCACAGTTTGAGAACCACAGGTCTATTGTGAAGCTTACTGCATTAGCACTGGGAAAGCATTTTGCAATTCTCAGATGAAAACCTCGTACAGAAGCACCAACTATTATTATATCATGCATTTCCAGCACAAGAATCTATTTGTCTGAACAACGTTTAGGTGGGGGGTGCTGAATACTTTCAGTGCCCATTGAACGCAGTACCACGCAGAGTGCACCTTCAGCATACAGTCCTCCCCACTTAGACCCCGGCTAGTATATGCTCCCTGGCTGAGGAGACTGAAAGCAGCTCCAGTTCTAGGAGGATAGTGGGCAAGCGATACAGTTCCAGATCCCTGGAAAGCTACAATGTGTGACCTTGGCCCTCCTGTACGGCGCTGTGGGTGAATATCAGCATTAAAATGACTGGATGGAAGTTAAAAAATCACACACTGCCGCCTTCTGTCTGCATGGGATTGCTCCCTCCAGAGTATTTTCTAGAGCTTTGTCTAGTTTTAAGAGTCCTAAGTGGTGAGGTTTTCACCAGTTCCCTTAAAATACTATTTCCCAGCCTACTACACCTGTCTGTGATAAGGCAGCTAACTTTTCCTCCTCTGTTTTGTCACAGGTGGTCAAGATCTCTGGCTGCATGTTTGTGTGAGAAAGAAAAATCTTCTTGAAGAGCTCATAAAAAGCTACGTGTTTCTGAGTAAGAGGAGACAATGTAATAAAGAACCTGTTTACCGTGTAACTGAGATTCCTAAATATAGGTCTGTCCCACATACTGATACAGTACAGTACTTAGGTTTAACCCAGCAAAGGGTACTCAGATGGGGTCATGACACTAGATAAAAACGGCATTTAGTACAATATAACAACAACTTCACAATCAATTTCTGCCAAATCCTCAGTAAACTGTACTTAAGTCCTCAACTTTTTTTGGATAGATGCCTAGATCTTGAAAACATCATTGTGCCTACAAACAAATTAATGAAAAGATCATTTGGATTTAATTAGGGCCTGTGTGATAGATAGCTGGCAGGCTAGATGGTATTTTCAAAAAGATTAAATCAATGAGCATTTTGCTTAAACAGAACTGGCTTCACACCAGGTTCATGTGAAATCCATGCTTCTCTATTAGTATTTAGTGACACATTGGTGCCAACTCTCTTTTTTAAATGCCAGGATAGGTTGTCAGAAGGAGTTTTTCTCCAAACCCGATGAAGGTGGCCATATTTTTTAAATCAAGAATTGGGGTACTTTTGTTTCAACATTTTTCAGGGTCATGAAATATTCACAGAGAAGACAAAAGGGCGCTTTTATAAAATGTGTGCTGGGGATGTCACTGCCAGTTTCTGACTCTGCCACATACGTATCTCTCGTGGACTGCAAGGCTTTTCTAGTGCCAGTGTTCTGAATGAGGTCGTCACGAAACACTGACCAAGTGTTGTTAACATTCACGTTGAGCAAAGGAACAGCTTTGGTAAGGTCTACACCAGGGGTCTCAAACTCAAATGACCTCGAGGGCCACATGAGGACTAGTACATTGGGCCGAGGGCCGCATTTACTGACACCTCCCCCCCCGCCGCCCTCGGCCCCACCCCCACTCCACCCCTTCAATGAGGCCCCGCCCCTGCCCCGCCTCTTCCCACCCCTTCCCTGCCCCCATTCCAACCCCTTCCCTAAAATCCCCACCCCAACTCTGCCCCCTCCCTGCCCCCAGGGGGCACAGGAAGGGTGTGGGGTGCGGTGGGGGCTCAGAGCAGGGGGTCGGGGTGTGGCGGGGGTTCAGGGCAGGGGGTCGGGTGCAGCAGGGGGCTCAGGGCAGGGGTGTGGGGTGTGGCATGTGTTCAGGGCAGGGGGTTGGGGTGCAGGAGGGGTGCAGCGGGGGTTCAGGGCAGGGTGTCGGGGTGCAGCAGGGGGCTCAGGGCGGGGTGTGGCGGGGGCACAGGGCAGGGGGTGGGG